>JALPQI010005382.1:0-89419 GCA_025490895.1 Thaumatotibia leucotreta
TATAGTTCTTATATTCAATTTCTAAAAACATGAAAAGTAATCAAGTGCGCCATAAGGTCTAGCATCGGATTTGAACCTAGATCATTGGGTTAAGAGCCAGCGTTAGACCAACCGCGCCACCGGCAGCGTCGATTTAACGGGCAAAAATTGTGAACTCATCCCTCGCGTAGCTAGACTACTTAGTTTGAAATTATAGATAACACACACATACGCGGCAGCATGAGCGTTCGTTGCATGCGAGTTTCTATGTGTGCATCGCGCATCCGTGGTAAGATGCTTGCACTTGTGAGCTGTAAAGGAGACCTTTTTGTCGACTGTACATCAGCACTGTAGCAGTCAACGTCTATCGCCTGAGAATGATGATGATGAAGCGTATGCACTACACAGTTTTAAAACAAAAAGATATCCATATAATGTAGCAGCAAAACAACAAACCATTTATGCTCCAAATGTTGAATCCCTGAAATCCCCGAGGACTAAAATTAATTTCCATATAACCTTGTTTTGTTTTCTCTTCCACAAGAATTCAAATCAGAATGGAACTTACACAATTCACAATTTATGTAAATGTACGAATGCTCGAAACTTCAGTGCCCAATAGATGACACCTTTACACTTACATTTTATGACGTAATGTAATAGAAGCCAGTAAATAATCTGTAGACTGATCTTATCGCACAAAACTACTTTTGTTTTCAACTTTTTTCATTGATTTTATTTGTGGTTATTATCATAGCTAAAAGTTTTATTTTTTATTACGTAGTCGGAAGACGAATATATCGATTTGGTATACATACTGGGTATAAAGTCTCGATAGAGGTCTGAGGTCTTAAGACTGTCTGGCATACGTAGTGTCGCATTACATAAGAAAGTTAAGAATAAGTTTTGCAATACACAAAAGTGAAAAAAATAATAGAGAGAAAAGTATGTACTCTTCAAAACTACATTTCCAAAAGCAATATATTATGAAGGTAAAACATTAATTTGACCGTAATTTTTTGTAATGTTTGACTGACTTTTTGATGTGACTTACGAATTAACATTTTCATACTCGTATCACGCAAACTTTGAATTTATTTTATAACAGCCAATTTAACAACGAAAAATGTTTCGTTCATTATTGTTCAACATGATTTAAAAAGTATATTTTGTAAGAGATAGTTTTTTTCTTTGTTTCATATACTTTGTCTAGTCGTATTTGTGGCAAAAAAAAGTATTGATCCTTGTCCTTGTGATTTACAATAATAAAACATATGGCTTCTAAAATATTTGTTTGAAAATTCATTATTTATTTTTCCAGTACCAACTCAATTTGTCCCTGTTCGACTCGATCAGGTTGACTGGTAGAGAATGACAGTTACCATTATATCCGTCATTAAAACATGGTTTTTAGTACAGATGGTGCCTTTTTTAGGCTCTAGTACGAGAAGTGGCTCATTTTACGTCAGGCCCAAAACTTCGGAGAGACATCTGTAGGTACTAAAAAACATCGTACGAGACGCGTGCAAAAAGGAAATTCGTATTCGGTTTCCTGCTTTTCGCAATTGTGTCGTAATGTACCATTTTGTGTGGTAGGTAATAAAGCTAAAATAAATTAACTAAAACAAACAAACGTAAAGTAAAATATCTTTCCAAAGGAATTGAATTAGTGAGAAACACCGATTCTATTTTATTTTAGATGTTATTATACCCTGAATTTTGCTGCAGTATATAACGTTGTTTAAAATGAAATTCTATATTGTGTTTCAACTCTAAAATAAACTTGTCTAATATTATGAGGTTGTGGTGAGGTGATTTATCGAAGTACACCGACAACGGGTGTGTTTTAATGAAACTTTAAGGCTTATGCAGACACGAACAAAACTTTTATGTGTTATAATATTTAGAAAGAAATTTATTTGTTGTGATTCTAAGGTGCGTAGGGACTTTTTTTTAGTTTAAGGAGGAGAGGGGGTGGGGTAGAGAAATGCGTTACACATACAGTCGAGTGCATTAATATATAGACACATTTGTAAGGGATCAGTATGGAGAAGTGTATAATATATTTATGCCCTTGACTGTACATATCTCCCGCACCCGGAGGTGACGGGAATGATTATGTGGGACTCCTACGGTATACCAACGAAAACGAGGGTTACGTGAACGCTCTCAGCATCAGCAACAGCATCAGCTATTAAATAAAAAAAAAGAATCATCAAAATCGATTTACTTAGTCGCCATTTCTGAATTAACAAACAATGTTTGTCAAACATAGAAAAAAAACATGCCATTGAATTGCGAAGCTTGGTCCTTCTTATGAAGTCAGTTGAAAACTTTACTGTCACAATAGTACATTACGACACAAGTGCGATTCTTTTTTCGCACGTGTCTCGTACGACGTTTTTTAGTGCATATGGCCCTCCAAAGTTTTGGACCTGACGTAAAATGACACACTTCTCGCACTAGAGCCTAAAAAAGGCACCATCTGTACTAAAAAGGGAGTTTTTAAAGATTCCTATTTATTTATCGCACCTCACCTCAAGAAATATGTACAACAATAACAAAAAGTAAAATGTAAGTACGAGCATAAATGTAAGCAGTAAAATCCGGAGACGGGCATGCAGGGTAATGGGTGACATTTATATCCATTCGCGAACACCTGTGCACGGCGGAGGCTTCTATTTGACAGGCGTCCAAGTTACAGCTGCTATCAGTCATTGTCACTTATCATCATCGTTGTTGGCATAAACGAATAGGCCCTACGGAAGACCAGCGCTAGTTAGTAATTAGTAAATTTATAAATTTAGAAGGTATTAAAAATATATATAATAAAATTGGAGATCTAATGCCGCGGCCACGACATTGGTCTAAGGCGACCGGCTTAGCGGAAAACCATACGTGCAAGAGAGAGTACCCATATCGGCATCCCGCTCCAACGCATGGATTCGCTCGCCGCTGGTCGCCTTAGACGGAACGCTTTAGACCTTAAAGGATATCCAAGCGTAAATAGTACATTTTGATACGAGTGTGCTAAGTTGATCATTACACTCGAGGCGGTATTGTGCGCGCGAGCTGTAAGCGAGTTAACTAACTAACTAGCTCAACATCTTAACTTTGTTTGTGAGTAACGAGAATTTTAAGTGACTAAACATTCAATGCGCTGCTCAATTTACATACAAAACTCATGGCTCGGAGGCAATATGATCAGATAGTAATAAATTATTATTCTTGCACTGACATATTTTTATACGGCCCCAAGTAATTACGACATACCTTAAGGGGCCTTTATTTATTGCCCCGAGTTCCCCTATATACATAATAGAGCATTTTACAATTAGATGTCATATACCAAAGAAAAATACCGAGCTTACTAAAGCGGAAGGTGAGATTTGAACCCACGTCCTCAGCTTTCGCGGCTGATGCCTAAACCACTCGGCCACTCTAGCTTAGCGGACACCAGTAGAATTTTTCCAGCACAACCTATTACAAGGCTAGGCGCCTTTGACTTTGTTGATAAACTCGGTATTTTTTCTTTGGTTTCTTTCTACGACTTTAAAATCACAACTCAAAAAATATTTAATAAAAACAAATTGAGAATTGAGTTAGCGGACAATTGTGGTAGACACACGTCTTTGAGTGGCTTAAGATTGTAGTACCTACGAAACATTAAGTACAGATGTCGCTGGTGAATAGTTTCACAATACCATTGACTAAATTCGCTGTGATTCACGGAAGGTCGTCTGTTGTAATTGGAAGCACGTTTGACCGGCAATCCAGAGGGAGCGGGTTCGAATCCCGTGACAACCAGAGTCTTTCGCAGTTGATTTTTTCTATGGTAAAAAATACTTTACGAGTTTTTCAAATGTGCTAATCACAGAGACTAAACATGCATAAGTTTTATGAGTAAGTGGTTAAGTGCATAGCAATACTGTAATGCACTCATTCCATAATTTGCATTATTATGGTTTACTCATAATCTGATATTCGCCACACGTGCACGTGGATTGAAAATCCTGATTGCGAGTATTGTGTGGTATATAGGCAAATTGGAATTAACTTGAATTTATAAACAGAGCGTTAGTTTGCATCAAATTGAAAACTAAGAATTTATTTATAAGGTCAATGCGGGTAGGACCGTCTACCAGGAAAGTCCGTCTACCAACAGATTTCCAAACCTAACTGAACAGTATAAGACGCATAATTATGTCGGACTTTTCTTCAAAATAAACCATGCTGGACTTAGCCGCACTGACCTTAATTAAATCTACTTATTTTAATGCATATACCTACGTATAAAAAAGGTGATTAATCCCTAATTTTGAAAAGATTAAAGAACAACAACTCCCGTCTGCCCTTTTCTTATGATAATCATTAATCATTAGACTTTCGTATAGACACTGGGCTTTTTTGTGATACGAAAAAATGCTAAATATAATCGAATCAGGTGTAGCAGTATGCGGAATTCTATTTTCCTTACATTATCGAACAAAACATTTTAGATTATACATATTAGATGATTATTAATCAAAATATTTAGTTAATAAATAACTTGATTTGCAATACGTTCAAAACATTTTAGCTTTGCTGTTTTTGTGAAAGTGTTCGAAGCGGAAAAGTAAGGTAATATTTTGTTAACCAATCGCTGAACAATATTTTAATGCCACACAGTTTTTATTCAGTTAGACAACAATATTTTTTCCTCACCTCAGCCAGTCCTCTTTCGTACCGATTTTGCAAAACTATTTATTTTATTTTCCATTGTATGAAAGGAACGGAATTCGTTCCGTTGCCGGACACCAGACCGACAACATCGTCAACTCCTGATGATGCCTCGTGCGAAACACGTGTCGAGTACTCGTATAGTGTTATTGGTGGTGGTTTGTTATAATTATTTGCGTATTTATTTTTGCGGCGGGAGGGTGGGAAAATTAATTGCATGCAAAAAATACGCAAGTAATTATAGCGCGTTACACTAATTAACTACACGTTCTGTATCGCGGAAGAGCAAAGCAATATTGTTCATTCTTTAATATGGACTTCCGCAAAGTAACGCCTGATTCAGTTAATTTCCATTGTATTTAATAGTTCATTAATTGTATTGTCAGCCTCCGTAGCCTAGTTCGTAGTGACCCTGCCTACGAAGCTGGAGGTTCCGGGTTCGAATCCCGGCGAGGGCATTCTTTGTGTATTTATTTATCACAAATGTATGTTCCTTGGTCATGGCTGTCTATGTATTTAAGTATCTATATGTATCTATCTATTATATATATCGTCGCCTGGTACCCACATCACAAGCCTTAATTGAGCTTACCGTGGGACTAGGTCGATTTGTGTAAGATGTCCCGAGATATTTATTTATTTATTTATTATTTATTAATTCAGCTAGTTCCACACAAACTCTTCGCTATCTGCCGTACCTCGCGTCTGTTCTACAAAATCTGTATAAAGATAAAATACAAGCTGCCAGTAGCAAAAGGTCGTAACTCTGTTCGCGATACTAATAGACTTGGGACACTTCACAATTAGCCTGGAACTTGGCCAGCTGTTTTTCGCTTCGTGCTTTGCTGAGCGTAATTTCATTCAGCAATTTGTGAAACTACTGTTTGTGTAATAAATTGTAATTTATGTTTTAATTGGCATTGGAGCGGAGCTGAGATTGTTTGTTTTGTCCGGTGGATTTTGTATTGAAATGACACAGATTTCGCTGACAGCTTATTTACGGATTAAACAACGAATGATTCAGTGGCAATAATTTTTGATGTTGGTCGTTTTAAACATCGCGATAAAGATTTTAAAGGTACTCCGTTTTGCTGAAATGGTGACAAACCAGCCTTCAGGTCGCATGATGGTAAGCACCTATTGTAACCAATGGACATGTGCTACTCCCGAGGACCTTAAATTGAGATGCGGTCGCGCCACTACGTGCACTTCAGCTCGTTTGTGGTGCGCGTGCCGCGCCCGCTGCAGGACACCATCGCGAGTGCTGACTTCTGGCCGAAGGGCGTCGTGTTTCGGCAGTTCCGAGGCAATCTGCCGAATCCTACGCCGGATCAGACGACGCAACGGGGCCACGTCGTTACGTCGTCTAAATCAAACTAGTTTTAAGTTGTTTTTAATATATGTTTGTTTGTATTTTTTTGTAGTTCACAGTGCTTTAGTTTATAACTGTAATGCTGTGTAACTGATAATAAATAAATGACGCAGAAATAATTTCTTTATATTTCACAACAATACATTACAACAAAGCAAGTTCTCTTTCAAGCGCATGTTGCGTAAGCATCTCTTGGGACTCTTGGACAAGGTTCAGGCATCATTCTTGTGATGTTTCTCTACGGGTAATAGGTTTTTATTATATTTATGTACATTTGTGTAAGTTGTACTTAAATGCATATTATATTTATTACGTTCATTTTATTATTATTATTTTTGCATTCTTGATTTATATCCTTTGTCTTTCTGTCCCAGTGGTTGACTGGTAGAATTGCCTTATGCCATTAAGACTGCCATTTGTGCCTTTATTTTGTGCAATAAAATTTAAATATAGAAATAATACAAAGCTAATAATACATATCTTCAAACGAGAGCTATTAAATTAAGACAATATGTGTATTATTAGGTAACTATAAGGCGCCTACATAAGTATTATATTGCTGTCCAATCTGACCATTTCATCTCGTATTGCATGTCATCCTAACATCTGAAATTTCTAGTTTTGCAGACGAGCCAAACATTGTCAAAGCGAGTAAGATATTGGAGTGCCGGGCTCAAAGGATGAGGATGAAAGCGAGATGTGGGTTACTGATTACGAAGTCGCAATAGAAAAACTTCCCAACGACGTTAATCGTATAGACTAGAACGTCGTTTGTCATTTAATTACATAACGTGTGTATAAAAGTACAAAACAAGTGCATTTTCATTGCCTGTGAGGTTTTCGAACTCAAATTAGGTTTTTTCAACTAGGTTTATAACTAGGTACTTAGAACTACTACTTCTGAAACTTGAACTTATTAAACAAATCCTAGGGTCCCATTCTGCATCCTTAAATCTCGCTAACAGCCAGAATACACTTATTTTTTGGTCAGCCTGTATAAATTCTAAATATGATAATATTCCAAAGAATTTTAACCGACCGGAGTCGGAGTGGCCCAGTAGTTTAGGCATCAGCCGCGAATGCTAAGGTTCCCACCTACGGCGTTGGTCAACTCGGTATTTTTTGTTTGGTATTTGACATCTGCCAACAAAGTACAAAATCATTTTGACATATAACTACAAATACAAATTGAATATATTATAAGTTAACTTAAGTATTATTTTGCTATCTGGTACATACTCGTAACAAAGTGGTAAAACACAAGGAATCCTCCTTTTTACTTGATAAATTATGTGATTTATACTTTGAGTCACACACTTGTGAGTTGCGATATGCACAAGGAGTGGAAATTTCATGTTTTGCATTTTCCAAATTGCTACAGATAATATAATTCCATCCACCATGAATTTTCTGAAAATTGGTTATAGAAATGTATGCATGTTCAATGATTTTGTTAGTCTTTGCCGATTATGATCCGTATTATGCTAAGGAACCTGTGCTCTCGTATGTCGTATAGAATATATATCTTCAAAAGAATTTAGGTCTAGACGTTAATATTGTGATAGACATAGAAGCAGGAGGTTCTGGGTTCGGACCTTGGCGAGGATTTGAGTATTTTATTAGGTATCATGAATATTTGTTCCTTGGTCGTGCTTGTCTATGTGTTTAAGTATCTACATGTATCCATCTATTGTAATATCTTCGCCAATTCCCACCTCACAAGCCTTAATTGAGGATGAATCAGGATGGCTCATTATTTCCCCACCCAGATGTGGTTAATCCTACAGTTGTATGTATGCGCCATTTTAATAATTAACTTTTAGAATGACAATATAATAAGAAATTAATAAGTACAATGAAGCGTCATGAAAAAAATATGTGCAACTGCCGACGTTATTATATTAACTTTTTAACTGTGTTCTGATAAACTTTTGTCCGTCAGTACACCTTTTTCTCATATCGCTGGAATCATTACATTTCTAAATATGAGAATTAGTGGGATATGTTATTAGTTTGCAAAACCGTCTATTTAATGGTCTTCTGACATTACACATTCGTTTCACTTTTGTCTCTTCATGCGTAGAGACCCTTTACAAAGCAAATTTTATTTAATCGTATTTTTGTGACATTGTAATGCATTCTAATCCATTAATACCTATTTTGTATGAGTATATTCAACTATAAAGACTATACATTTTTGTTATTTATTGTATTGTGTTAGTTTATTTTACTTTTCAGTTTATTGTAATAATCTAAGGTTAACCCGGGCATTGACTGTTATCTATTATATATTATATAAATATATATGTTAAGAAATGCCGTTGATTTATATTTGAATAATGGATACGCCCAAGTTTGTCAAGCGATTGCAATATCTCCAAGTTCTGTTTGTCAAGGAGGCCCTTGATTGGTTAAAATTAATTAAAGCCTTGCAAAAGTCAGTAAAAGGGTCGCGAAGGCTTAGTTCACGAGTGTACAGCGTCTGAGCAAGCAATTGAAAGAGATTTGCGATTCCAAATTACCTTTTCTTTACTTACCCTGAAGAGTTCATGGTTGGTTGTTTCTTTTTCCATGTAAAAATATTCCATATAAAGACAGCTATTTTTGTTACTCTTATTTATATTACATCGTAACGCTGGCGTCCAACGTGGGGCTCTTTTCCTTCGTCAGTACATCAGTTCAAAAAAAAATAACTTTATATCTTTACAAATTATACCAGTGTACAGATATTTATATTAAATACCTATATGTGTATACTGTGTGATTTTGGGGTCATAATCCAAAATACCAAAAATAGGTATAGGTATAATATTGAGTTGAGTTGAGATACCTATCGCAATGTTAAAGAATTACATTGGGTTCATATAAATATTACAAATACTTAGTGTATTTGTAATATTTGTATACGAGTATATACTATGACGGTGAAGAAAACAAGTACAACATCAATAGCGCCTCGAGCAAACAATATTTAATTAAAGGGAACCTCGTCGGCGAGAACGGTTTTATATCAGTCGTTATTGCACACTTTCGGCCATTTGGCAAATTCAATTTGTGGCAACACCGAGCTCCGCTCTTCGTTTATGATCTTAAATTAATATGTAATATCTAGTTAATATTGTTAATGATTGTTTATATCTATACCTTAGTTTCTTGTGTTATTAATATTTGATTGACGCTTTTTGGTACCTACCCACTTCAGAACTGGAAATATCTTGAATGTTAAAGTCGCGTGGTTACAAAGTAGTGAAGTAAAAAAAGTTAATAATAGCCAAGTATATGCTGCCAAAATCTTTAAATTAATATCGCAGAGGAATATTCCAATGTAGCAGGAAAGCAGATCCTGGCAAAGGCCGGGATAACGTTAGGTAGAAGAAGAAGAATGTCGCAGGGGAATCTCCTGATTTATATTAAGTATTTTTAGATGTATATTTATGAAAAAAAACTATGAAAACGGATTATTGTTAGAATTGGAGTGGGTTTTAACAGGATCAAATAAGAAAAAAAAATGTTTTTCAGGCAGTAAAATTTATATTCATTTTCATTTGACAAAATAGAAAAACATTGACAAATTGAAACATACCGACAGTAGATATGTTGAGATTGCTCCATCATGATGTTTTGAACTCTTTACAGCGCTCCTAGCCTCCTAATCCACGGGTGACTGATGCGAACATGTTTATTTATCTACCTCCATCAAAATAAGATACCTATTAAATATACAAAACTACTCATACGCTCATTGAGTGGTAGATTATACATGCCAAATTAAATACACACGATGTAATCTGTTTCCATAATTAACAACATAGGTATAAATAAATATATTTATACAAAATCGACGAGCCGTCGTCCTGTCGGCCGCCCCAAGTATCGTTGGAAAGATCTGGTCGAGGCGGACCTGCGCGAGCTGGGTGCTGGTGACGACTGACATGAAACTGCTCAAGACCGAATGAAATGCACGCCATCTTGTGTCGGAGGCCAAGACTCATTTTGGGTCGCTGCGGCCATCTAGTAGTAGTAGTAGTAGTATACAAAAATAATATAATTATGAATTTGAAACCCCTTCTGTTTACGGAATATTTAATGTTAATACCTTAAAAAATACCTTCAGGTTTCTTTCAAAATAAAATTTGAATTCAGACAGTTAAAATAGGTAACTTCCGCCTAATAAATGTAACTTTAAACCACAGCTCAGCAAAATGAAACCCGTTTTACCGTAGATATTCACCCCATTTTACGTTATTTATGTTCACTGACTTTATCGCCATACAGCAACAGCTGAAAGCAAAAGCCTCTTTAATTTATATTCTGAGTAAAATTGCGAAACATATTTTATATGATGAAAATTATTTTCTTTGCCGAGTAATATAATTATTGGTGTCTGCCAACAGAATAACTGGTTCTTTCCAGTAAAAAGTAACATCGTGAACATAAAATATTTATTCTTAGCCTTCAGTTTTCCTTCGAATTATATAATAAGATGGCAGTATGAATATAAAATCAGTTTCGTAAAAACAAGCAAATACTTACCTTTATCAATTCACGAAATCAGGGGGGCAATTTTTGAGTTTCGACTTGATTTCGTCGACTCGGTTATCATTCAAAGACAGAGAAAATAATTAAAAAATTGTAATTTAAACGGAAAGTTTTGATCACTAATATATTGAGCGGAATACTTTAAATAAATTTATCTTAAAATAGTTTTGTTGATTACAGCATTCGAAGACTTGAAACTATAAATCGGCGTCAGGTTAGTTTAGAAAACTGCTTTACTACTTGCATGATACCTACCTACATAGTAAAAAAGCATTAACATCTTTACAGTTAAATATTTATGATAGATTAGGTAAGCGCGCATAAGGTATTGCTCGCAAAACAAGTGGCCGACGGGATCGAAAACTGCTCGAGTGGAGACCACGGTTTGGCAAACGCAGTGTCGGACGATCACCCATGAGACGGAGAGATCACCTTGTGAAGATTGGCGGGAGACGCTGGATGCAGGTCGATTCCAGTCGCTGTATGTGAAGGTCCATAGATAAAACCTATTTATATGTTCAGCAGTGGACGGACGTTTTACGGCTGAAATGCAGGTAAGAAACACAAATCTCCTTAACCAATACTTTAAGGTATCTATTCGTCATGATGACTTAAGCCATTTTAAATGGGAAAAGTTGGTAAATAATGGTGCTCTTCACTTGTACTTATTCCCAAATATTCCTTGAGCGGGGACTAGTCCATTTTTACACGACCAGTTTAGCAGAACCTTGATGATAATAGTATAGCTGAAAAACTTAAGGAAGTCACCTGTTGTATGTGTGAGTGACGTGTATGAATAGGCGTTTGTTTTGTTTGTGTTACTAATTTTAAATATGTGTTCTCTATTCGAACACGTCACTCACACATACAACAGGTGACTTTCTTAAGTTTTTCACCTATAGAGAAGTGAATAAATAATAAATATAAATTCACTTTCTTACTTGAATGGCCTTCGTAGCCGAGTCGATAGTGTCTTTGTCCATAGAGCTTAAAGGTCTCTGTCCACTAGACCGTACCATACCATGACTGTAGCATATAAACGTATCAGACAAAAAACTATTCTTTGTATTTAAAAGTATGAGAGCGTGTTGGCCGGCGCCGGGTCGTCCCAATGGACATATTCTTAGACCTTAAGGCTCCAGGTTCGAATCCCAGTAAATCCATGCCACAAATCATCTTTGTGTGTTCCTTATTAATTCTCTATTTTAAGTATTTGTGTGTATATTTCACAAAACAAATAATGTTTTGAAATAACCGTTCCCAAGCTACTTAAGATCTGCCATTTTGAATTGGCAATGGAATTCATACTTTAAAATAAAGTTACGCTCCGTGTACAAGGTACCTTTTCAAGAGCCAATCTCCATGGCTGGGCATTTATTGAATTTCTGATGGGCAGCAGTGTCATCAACCGAATCATAGTGGATGCACTTCTGCGATTGCCAATTCTAGGGGCCAGCGTAGCGATTTTCGCCTTCTAAATGCGTCCATACGCAAACATAGGTAATAGGAGAGGTCTGTTTTCTGCAGTGAACCAAGATAGGCTGATGTAGCATTGTACCGAGGAGTTTGGAGGAAGTTTTATAAGTTGCGAAACTTGCATAGAGAATGTTCTCGGGAATATCAATTTAACAAATAATCTAATCAAGCCAAGACCATACTAGATACTTTTGGTACATGTCTTATGAGTTATATTAATTAACTGCCTTGTTTACTTGTTTACGATTTATAATAATTATTATTAACACATTTTTATAAGTTCTCATGGAATCATTCTCAATGAGAACTTACACTTAAATTCTCACGTAAATTCTCCGAAATTTCCGAGTATATTCCCGCAATTATGAGAATGTTCTGCAACATTATTAGACTGATGATTTATTTGATTTATTTTATAATATAGTTAGTAATGTTGTTAGTCCTGTCAAGTGTGGTTGCTGTAACCGGTCCCAAGTCCCATTTTGTTAAAATGACGATGTGGTTTTGGAATAGCAGCTCGGAACAGAATCTGTCGGGGGCACGTCCCCAGTTAAATTAGTTCGCATTCAAGCCTTTATAGCTGTATCGAACTTCGAACGATTTCGAATATTTCGAAACGTTTGGGATAACTATAACGTTTTAGAGTTTAAAGGGCAGTTATGTTTTTAGATAGCTTGGGTTTATCATTTCTTATTGAACTTAAAATGTATGTGACTATATTTAAAAAAGTAGGTAAATGTAACTATTTATCGCAAGGAACCTCTTTCATAGTTTTGTGTATGGTACTATTCAAACCTTGCTGTAATATTTTGAAGTGCTGATCCCATCTGTGGTCGGTTGTGTTAGCACGGGTTTTTAACGCATCAAGGATGGATTTATTAAATTGTATGAACAACGCTAACCGGTGCGGCTGCGTCCGCACGCGGTGGGTGTCCGTGCCAGCTAGCCTTATGGTACAACTCAATCCGTCCGTCTGTCACATCGTTTAAATTTAACAATCTCTTTTCACAGATAAGGTGTATTAATTGAAAAACTTTTTTAGATAATGGAACTTCTAAACAACTTTGTCGTAGTTAAATTACTTCTTATCGCCGTATCAAGGTTAGATACGTGAAGATATCACTTTATTTAAACACAATATTATGGCTAGGATAAATCTTAACGACAAACGGGTCTTAATCGCATCAACTTACGTATAATTTTATCGTGACGTTTCGGGCATGACGTTACACCCGTGGTCGCAGTTTGCCTGTAGCCCTACCATGAGCTACTTCATCATCATCAGCCTATGATAGTCCACTGCTGGACGTAGGCCTCTCCTATTAACTATGCGTATAGACGCATTCGGAGGTAAATACCCATAATCGCCACGCTGGGCAAGCGGATTGGCGATCGCAGTAATGTGTCCACTATGATGACGCTGCTGCCCATCATCGATCAAATCAAAGAATGGAACACTTAAATCCCTTAGTCGACTCTTACGACTCCCGCGGGAAGAGTTGGGGTGGTGAGAAATGTATTCTTACTGCCGTCACCACACGGCTAATGAGCTACTTGCGGCTACGTTATTATCGCGCGTTTACTTTCTATCCATCCCGCTCGTACTTGAGTTACTTGAGTATTGGCGCGAGCGAGCCGGATAGAAAGTAAGCGCGCGTTAATAACGCCGCGACAGCTCATGGTACGGCTATTGGTCGCAGTTTACGCGATTAAGACCCGTTTGTCGAGGCCCGGCCACGACATTGGTCTAAAGGTGCATTCAGACCATGCGAACATTCGCTATTCTAACCTCCCACTCTACGAAATTCGATCGTTACGCAAAACGTCATTGGTTGATTTCGTAGAGCGGGGGATAGAACAGCGAACGCTCTTTTGGTCTGCATGCACCTTAAGGCGTCCGACGATGAGCGAATCCATAAGTGGGAGCGCGGTACCGATATGGGAACTCGCTCTCACACGTATAGTTTTCCGCTAAGCCGGTCGCCTTAGACCAATGTCGTGGCCGGGCCAATAAATAACCATTGCTTATAGTAGCATACTTGCTCCGCTTGAGGAGCTCTGCGCAGTTAGCTTGTTTTAAACTGTAAATATGCGGGAATTAGTAGATGCTCAAAACAATAGTATTTCAACCCCGTAGCTTGCTAAGAATGCTTTAATTTGCATCCCAGGTCCGCCGGTCCGCATCTGGGTCAAACTGGCGGAATCAATTCGGCGAACGTCTGACTCTTCAATTTATAGTTTTCTCTTGGAAACGAAGAGACGCTAGGAGTGCTAGAACGAAATAAAGACAATGGATGTGATTTGTTACTGTAGATAAATATACGAATGCGTGGATTGCAAAAGTGTTGTGTTGTGTGTTTACGATCTCATAAGCATTCTACTTGTACTGTAATACAACTTGAAATATCATTTTTCGTCCTTGTTTGCGTTTTATAAGATTACATTTATAATTTCGCTGTTTTCTTTTCTAACGCACGCGCGTATTGGCTAGTAGTAGAAAGAGAGGCAAACAGCAAATTTGTAAATTATAGAGAATAAAAAACCTGTCGTAATTTGCTTGAAAGCCGGGAACTAGAACATTTAAATAAAACCTTTAAAAAACAAAAATGACGACTTTGAGAAGGTGGCACAGGACCGGTCATCTTTGGAGGAGGCCTGTCTTAAGCAGTGGACGTCGTTCGGCTAATACGATGACGATGATGATGATGACATAATAAACGAAAATTTGGAATAAAAATTAAATAAAGATATTGAGTAACATCTAAATGGAGTGAAATACAATGTCAACCTTATGAACCTCGTTACACAAGCCCGGCTTCAGGTGTTAATTGTGGCAATTTACATGCGAGAGCGGATCCGCTCCGCTGTAACATAGTAATCGATTTAATGGCTCCAACTTACCATGATGCTGCTGGAGAAGTCATGAATGTAATAGTAGAGTTGCATTACTAAATATTTTCTTTTACTTTCAATTTATTTTTATTTGCTCTTAAAATACTTACACCACGCTTTATAACTTTATCTTAACAAACTAAAAGGCGGTTGTCAACAAGCTTGAAATATTGTAGAGACTGCCGGTTTGTCTCTACCTTCTCAACAAATAACTATTAATCCAGAAATGTTTATGTATGCTAAAGGTTTATCAGACAATAAAATCTTATTACGGAGACATATTATTTTTGTTTTCTGATAAAATTTCAATCACTAAAGTGATAAGATTTATATTTAAAAACAATAAAAAGGCCACTCATCTTGCAGGTAAAGAACATTCTAAAATTGCTTAGAAGATAATAAAATGATAAACTTTTAAAAACTCCATTATCCTTATTTTCCACGCTTAAAAACTAAAATCATAACAAAGAGTTCAACTTTATAGCCTCCCACGCTATTAACAAAACATCGTTTTCTGCATGAAAGAAGTTAAAAGCCATAGACACAAAAAGATGCAACTCCCCAAACTTTGCTCCGACTCCCAAATAGATCGAGAACAATAGATTGGAATGAGTAAACAAAATCTTCGCTCGTCTGTCAACCGCCATTTTGTCGTTGAATTAACGACAGTGTTTACAGAATTAATCGGGCGCGGTCGAAAAATGACGATTATATTCAGAAAAAGCGAGAGTCATATACAGGATATAAAATAAATAATTATATTGGGACATCTTACACAAATCGACCTAGTCCCACAGAGGTTAGAATAGGACATCATGAATACATTTAGGTAGGTAACCTTTACTTTAAGTAAAAATAATTAATTTTATTCATATAAAATAATTTGACTCTCGATATCGTACAACACATTCTAGAATGCCAATGAGAGTTTAACTACAAAGTGAAGGTTCATTGATAGTTCATTTCATAACTCCTATAACAATGTTTGCAGCTCATTGCAGCTATGTAGCTATCTTAATAAAAAAATACAGTAGCGTTTATGTACAATTCTCTATATTATAAAGGTGCATTCAGACCAAACGAGCATTCGCTATTCTAACCCCCAACTCTACGAAATTCGATCGTTACATTTGTGTAAACGTGATTCGTTGATTTCGTAGAGTGGAGGATAGAAAAGCGAATGCTTGTTTGGTCTGAATGCACATTAAGATTACACAAATGAAAACAAAGCCTGGTTTCATTTATCGCCATTCATTTTTTTTTTTACACTTGTATCGTAATGTATACAATATTGCCCTCAAATATAAATAGATATAAACTTCACACTTCCTTGAAGTTTATACTTCCTTGAATCTTTTTATGTTAACTGTTCACGAGTTCCCGTGATAGGTACAATTATCTCTAAACGCATTTGTTAATAATATCATCCAACGACGGAAGTAACCAAATAAATGAAAAATAAAATAAAATGAAAAATATAAAGCCTTTATTAATTCTCTACGTGGACAGAAAAAATAAGTTATATATAAAACTAACATTAAACAATTTCCATAAAGAGCCCTCGGGTGAAGGCCTCCTCCAGTGCTAGTCAGTTTTTTCTGTCTTTGGCCTTCTTTGACCAATCCTTGCCCGCCGCAGCCACGATTTCGTCCAGCCATCTTTCTTTGGGCTTTCGTCGATTCCTGGTTCCCGTTGGACCATGCTATAGAGATGTTATTTGGCCCATCTCTCTTTATGAATCAATGGATACATTTATTTTAGAGAAATGTCCATATTGCATTAATTAGTAGCTACAAACACAAACAATTTTAACCTAATGTTAGTCTAACATCACAAATAATATGAAACATTCAATTTATAGATCAATACATGTCACAAACAATATTAAATAATCAAATAAAATAACTTAATTGTCAACTGTGGAACAAACGTAAAAAAGTAATAAAATAAAATGAATAAATTCAATCACATACTTTCAAATCATTAAAACGCGAGTTATGCATTGGCGCAGTGTGGCCACCATTTCCACTTTACTTTTTGCGCAAATGCCAAATACCTATTTCCTAATATCCTTTGAAAATTCAGAACAGCGTACTGCTTGCTGCAAAATAGGGAAATTGGGTTTTAAATTAAATAATACGCTACTAACCGTACTTGCATTCTGTATTTAAGTTTTGTTTTTCAGCCTAATTTGTGTACAATTATATTTATTTTAATTTCTGTAAGATTTTGAGACACAAAGAATTACGAATAAAGAAAAAAATAGTATTTCGGGCATGTTCGAAACAGTTTCCATTTAAAATATGCTATAAGTTTATTCATGATTTTTTTCCATCTTTTTTGGACTCACGTGTCAAAAGTTAGAGACAGAGAGAGGCATATATTTTTTAATTCTGGAGTGGTTATCTCCGAAAATAATGGCTTAAAAAATGTTGTGGTAATCAAATTATTTTTAAAAGACGTATTCAACGATAGCCCATACTATAGGATTTCAATAAATAAAAATTGATAAGTAAATTGCAATTTTCTAGTACAAACCTACAAATGAGCAAATGACCACTGAGCTATGCTGCGGACAGAGAGACAGACAATCAAACGGACATTGCGAACCTCTAAGGGTTCCTTGTTTATAACAAAACCCTAAAAACCAGCCTAGTGCGAGTTGAACGGTCTAATATATACGAAGCTATGATTGTTATGATGAAACACAAATATTGAGATTTTCTATGATATTTTAAAATACCATAGACTTCTTATAGGTTTTCCTGTTAAACTGTAACCTACGTAAATAACTATTTTCTGTACTTTTTGCAAAATATTCGGACCAGTATTTTCGGTAATAAGGAGAATGGTAATTTCTCGTCTATTCATTTAAATAACTTCAATGTTACAATAATAAAAAAATACATTTCTAATTCTCACACTAAGCAAAGAAATTTTAGAATTATAACTAACGTGAGACTCAAACATATTTCAATATTTATCAAACGGGTTACTCAGGTAATTTCAGTACACGTCAGGCTTTCGTCGCGGGTACTCCATGATGAGGATCCTCTAAATGGATCGAAACATGTCGAACAATTATCGACTTAAATTACTTGAGTAACCCGTTTGATAAATATTTGAATAAGCAAGGAAATCTTACATTTGATACATATACAGTTTGCAAAACATTTTTTTTTACCTCCTACATAAAATCCCATCGTTGTATCACCAACTTACATATCGCAGCTTTAGAATTATAGTGACCTAATTCAAAATTTTCGAATTTGGAATTTAGTGTTTTTAATTGAATACCTACAACCTACAAACTCAGCTCTGCCGCATATGCAGTGAGGCGAATCAGGCACCTGACGAACGTCGAGACGGCTAGGCTGGTATACTTCAGCTACTTCCACAGTGTCATGTCATACGGGATTTTGTTGTGGGGGAAAGCGGCAGATATTCAGACCATCTTTGTGCTACAAAAGCGAGCTGTGCGCTCCATTTATGAACTAGGTGCTCGGGTCTCCCTTAGGGAGAAATTTAAAGAGGCACTCATACTTACTGTAGCCTCCCAATACATCCTGGACAATATTATGTATGTTCGTAAAAACATTCATGAATTCAAGAAGAATAGTGATGTTCACAACTTTAACACTAGGAATAAACATAAGCTGGCTGTGTCGGCCCACCGTCTCCGTAAGGTTAGTGCGTCTTTCGTTGGGAACTGTACACGTTTTTATAACAAAATTCCTAGTGATTTAACAAATTTGCCACAGCATAAATTCAAGTCTCAGGTTAAGCGCTACTTGATAAGTAAGGCGTATTATACCATTAACGACTTCATAAATGATAAGGATGCTTTTAAGCCAGTACCTTAACGTGTTCGGTAAATCATATACATAAGTGAATGTTTACTATCATACTAGTGTTTCATATTGTTATCATTAATTATAGATCTGACGTAAGATAGTCATTATCTTAGTTTTTTTTTTTTCCGTATTACTAATATGTAGTCTTGACACTTGGAGACTTTATACATCTCCGAGATTATCTTTTTATTTTAATTTTTCCTATTTTAATGTATATTATGTCGACACTTAGAGTCCTTTACACCTAAGTAATTTTAATTTTGTATTCAGATTTTCTGTCCTAGTTATTTCTATTTCTATTTTTTTGTTCTTGTGATAGTTGTCATATATGTAACGGGCAAGTACGAATATAAATTCTCATGAAACTAAATATGGTCAGCATTCATAGTATTTAAATTATATTGTCTGCCTGATAGCTTGCACAGTCATGCTCACTTTAAGGTCTCTGCTTACGGTGGCGTCGTTGATCGGGTCGCCACTTTCCCGAAAGAAGGTTGAGGGAGGCGATGGCTGAGATACTCGTACGCGTCATACTCGTGAACGGGTGCTGTTTGCGGAGACCGGTCTAATCAAGCTCACTCATGGCTTAAATTCAAACAATTTTCCTGCTGTTCTTGATATGAGAAATTGAATTCGCTACATGTTTGTCAACTCAACTCTTCTTTTAAAGCTTTGGCGTCTCGGTATACACGGTGATTTATTCCGATGGATAAAATCCTACATTGAGAACCGTAGCCAATGTGTGGTTCTGTCTGGTTACGCCTCGCAATGGAAATCAGTCAGTTCCGGGGTCCCACAGGGGTCTCATCTTGGTCCGTTATTGTTTTCTCTTTTTATAAACGATATAGATAAACATATCAAGCACTCACGTGTGTTACTCTACGCAGATGACACAAAAATTTATAAAGTTATCCGTTCTATTCAAGACTGTCAATTATTACAAGAGGATTTAGATAATTTTGAAAAATATTGTAATAATAATAGACTATCATTGAATATTAAGAAATGTTTTGTCATCACCTACTCTAAAAAGAAACAAAATTTTGATTTTAATTATAGTTTGTGTGGTAGTCATCTGAGTCGCGTCACACAAATACGTGATCTTGGTGTTATGATGGATTCCAAACTCTCTTTTAAACCCCACGTAGACACAGTTATTAAGAAGGCATATAAGCAACTAGGTTTCATCTTGCGTATAAGTAAACCTTTTAAAAATCCTTTAACATATAAAATTTTATACAATAGCTTTGTTCGCAGCCACCTTGAATTTGCCATACCGGTCTGGAAACCTTATCATGCCATCCATAATAATAGATTAGAAAGGATACAAAAAAAGTTTGTGAAAGCGCTTGATTTCAGAACTGGTTATACATACAGTAGTTATGAGAATTCTCTTAGTCGTCATAATCTCCAAACTCTTAGTGATCGTCGCGATTGTATAGACGCTGTCATGTTATATAAAATCTTACATAACCTAATGGATGTCCCCTCGATTTTTCAACAAATAAATTTTAAAGTCCCCCGTATCCATCAGCGCCAATGTAAAAAGAAACCTGTATTTTCCATACCTAAAATAAGAACATCTTACGCACGAAATGCATTTATAAGGCGTGCATGCAAGTTGTTTAATGAACGTAATAATCTTAAGGACGTAGATTTGTTTAATTGTAGCATTAGCACCCTAAAAAAGTGCTTCATGTAACTGCATTTAAATGACTTACTTTTAGAATTCAATGAAGTAACATAATTTAAATGAAGTATTATAACTAAGCAAACACTGAACATATTTGTTTCCTAGTTAATTAGATTTAGTAACTCCCTGCTTTGTATTATATTAATTAATGAAACTCAAGGTCTAGATTTAAGGCAATTTTGTTTATAAACAATATTTGTAAACGACTGTTTGTTTCTTAAAATAAATAAATAAAAAAATAAAAAAAAATAAATGTTTGTTTATTTATAATTATTTAATATTATGACGCATGGAGACCTTATACATCTCTGAAACATTTAGTGAAATGTATCCGTTTGTTTTCTTTTTACTCTGACAACTAGAGACCTTTACATCTCTAGCAGTATCATAATGCTAATTTTAACGTCTAACTAAAAACAATTGTATGCCCTTTTACATATATCTTTACATCTATACATTTATCAAAATTCATTCAATTTATATAATTGTTCTGACTATTAGAGACTTCATCTCTAGTTAATGTACTATATCTGTATTTATATTAAATCAAATTTATGTTTGTTTTTAATTAATGCATGTTAGCCGTAAGATGTTATAAAACTATTATTTGAAAAAAGTAAGTCCCGCTGAGTTTCTTGCCGGATTCTTCTCAGGCAGTGGTGTAGGGTTAGAACCGGAGGTAGTTTTTTTTTCTCTCATTCGCTATTTAGTTTAACGATTCAAAAGCGCTCGTTGCTGGGCCTAATTGAATAAAGAATATTTTGACTTTGACTTTGACTACATATACTTAGGTAATTAGAATTCCAAAATTTTGGATTAGGTCACTTTAATTCTAAAGGTGCGATATGTGTGCCTTTTCAACTCAATCATATCGGTTCAGTAGATTTGGAGCAAATCGGCTACAACAGAACGATAGATTATGCGAGTAATCCTATGACATAAGGCCCACCGTACCTACTATTTTCTTTAAATCTTATTTCGAACATATTGCGAAAACACAAATCAAATTATTTATTAACTAAATATTTTGATTTGTACTTTTAATTTTTCTCCAGTAGTGACACTACTTAATACTATATAACTTATAAATATTAGATGTCATATACCAAAGAAAAACCGAAAAATTTGACCGGTGGTTGCTAAGACCGAGTGGCCGAGGGGTACAGGCATCAGCCGCGAAAGCTGAGTACGAGTATGTGGGTTCGATCCCCACCTCGGACATGGTTGATTTTGGTCGTTTTTCTTTGGTATATGACATCTAATATTTATAATCTTATTTCTTACCTTGCTTTGTAAGAAATAGTGCCATTAGTGGTGAATTTGGCCTGTTTGTAAAATCAATCACACAATTTAAATGTGACTTTACTGAAAAAAGGTTTTTATGAAAGGTTTAAATTTAATTGTAGTGGAGTGTGTATTACAATGTACATTGGGCCTTACGAGGCTATAATGGTTCTATTATTTTCTTTTTAAGGCACGCCTTTTTAAGGTAAACCTTAAAAAGGTTTGAAATTGGTTTAAGGTATACGGCTACAGCATACCCGAATATGTGATCGAGTAACGTGAAACAAAACGGCAATAAAAATCTTCATAACATAAAACTAGCGCAGATTTGAAACTTAGCTATTTTTTTTTCAAACAACATATTTTTACAATTTGTAAACCGAATAAAAAAATGTAAACCAATTCCAACTCTATATGGATAAAATTGCGCCGTTTGCATACATATGACTGCTGCATGCTGCCAACTGTATTTTTGGATATCATTTTGATATTCGATTGAACATTCAAGTTTTTATTCCCTAGCGATTTTGTACGCGAGTGGATAAATCGTTAATAGTCAGAACCATTACCATGAGTTTATGTTGCAGAGATTGTAAAACCGATTTTACTCAATACTTGTATATAAATTGTTAAAATATAACCGATTAACTATCAATGGCTTTACGGAACAGTTTTGATAATTTTCTTAGAGCAATCGGATTATTTGTCTTATATTTTGGGAAAAGGGTCTATAATCAGCGTTTCATGGTGTTTTGATTGTATCATTGTCGTTTCAGCAAACATTATTGCAAGAGGTAACCCTAAATGTATTGTTTTACATCATCAGATCATCAGCCTATCTTAGTCTACTGCTGGAAGTAGGCCTCTCCTATTCACTATGCGTCGCCATACTGGGCAAGTGGATTGGCGATCGCAGTAATGTGTCCACCATAATGACGCTGCTGCCCATCGTCAATCTTCAAATAATGGTCAGTGATACTTCAATCCCTTAGTTAACTCTTATGACACCCACGGGAAGAGTTGGCCGTATTGTAATATAAACGTAATTCAGTACCAGTACCTTGGGCTTGTCCAACATAATCAATATTGTTACGACTCGTCCTTCCGTCACGGTACTAATCGCAAGGCAACAATAATGACGAATCCGAGCGGTTGACACGCTCGGTGGAGAATCGCCTAATACCGACGGATATAAGATTTGAAACGTTAGGTACAACTATATGTGATAGGACTGATAGGTACTTTATTCGCGAATGAGGTTGCAGCGAAAACGAATTATTCTCATTACGTCATCAGTTTACAGTTGTCTTGTCGTGATACAAGTACGTAATTTTTTTCATTCCGATTAAAATTTACATGAATGCCAAATTGATTCGGCCAGTGTTACTTCAGTCCTGAATCAAACTAGTGATACTAGTCCTGAATCATGGTAAGGGTGCGGGTGCGAGGCCACCAGTAGGTTCACGCACTTCTGAGGCCTCTTATCAGAATTACTGAACAGTAATATAAGTATTCTTACAACGGCGGTAAAGTTCGAGAACTTATGGAGTGTCTGGGCCTATCTAGATATTGATTAGGATTATATAAATATTTCTACCTTTGGACATAAAACTGAATTTAACGTCCTAGCTGAGGTTATTAAGAGGTTAATTGTTTTAAAGGATATTTCAAGTTCATAAACACTTGAAAAAATAGAAGATACCTTTTTCTATCAACTAGGTTGGAACTACGTAACGTCTTTTCGACCGACGTGCCTCAAAATGAAATTCTTCAATCAATGTGTGTTTCCATTGATACGGCGCTGAAACGTGGTTCTTCACTATGGGCCTCATCTCAAAGCTCAAAGTCACTCAAAGAGCTATGTCTATGCTTCTTCTGTTATGCTCGGGGATTCTCTAAGTGATCGAATCAGTAATGAGGAGACCCGTAGATGAACAAAAGTCATCGACATAGCCTCCGGATTGGCAAGTTGACGTGGCAATGGGCAGGTCACATTGCACGTAAAGCAAATGGCCAGTGGGGAGACCAGGGCTCAGCAAAGGCAGTGTAGCACGTCCACCCACACGATGAAGATCGCCGAGATACGCTGGATGCAGAACGCTTCCAATGTATCCGGTGTATGTGGAGGTCCAAAGGGGAGGCCTATGTTCAGCAGTGGATATCTTTTGTCTGTAATGATAATTATGACCTTTTTGTAAGACTAATCACCAATACTAATTCACTACCAGTTTGTTTACCCTGTATAAATTACCTACTGCCTTCAAAACACATTCATTATGTTTGCAATTTTGCTGATTTGCTATCTGGGGCTGCCTTACTTCGTAATTAGAGTAGAAATATAGCAAAATAATTAATTAAGCATCAAACATCCATTGTTCACGTCAAAGAAACACGCCCGCTTTAATTATTACAAAGTACGAGGTGAAATCATTACTTTGCAGTTATAAAGTTGGTTTACAGTCAATTTCACAAATATGTAGGTACATTAATATACTAACATTACCGATTTGATATTGCATAAAATTTGTGTAAGATTTTGTTTAAATTCAGGATTCCTGCCATAGAAGCCAACATTGCAGTAAGGCATCATTGAATTGCAGTTAGGTGTCGAAGGCCTACTGTCCCAGGGTGTGTTATGTGTGTGTACCCACAAAAGTACCAACCAACGATATAGTCAAACATATACTCATAATCAGATTGAATTGAATCAGTATTGGTTGAGGTAGAATATAAATTAATGACATTTTTAATTGAAGGATTGTTTATATTGTCGTCATGTCTATTGACGGTGACTTTAAGAGTGTAAAGTGTAGAGTGTAAGAGTGTAGAATAAATATTATCATAACATAATATATAGGTATATTGTACAAACGACAAGCTTAATATATCTTCTAAGTTGCTTATGATTTATTATATATTGCTTTCTTATGATGGTCCCGTTTTAAACGTTCATCATGCTATTCATGCTACGCGTCACTTTTACACTTGCATACTTATCAACTTGCAAGATTTGAACTCCTTTTTCTAAATGATTGTAAACGCATGCTCAGTTTGTATGAGCGCTTGCAAAGCGCAGAACTCTATGCATCTGCTTGACCTATTTTCAACCACTGAATGGGAGAATTAAGGAAATTTTCATTTACGACACTGAAAAAGCAGTGTTGCTAAAATAGACAGAAAAGTAGGGCATACAGTTCAATTTAAAATTAGGGAAAGACCGGATATAATTATGGAATTTTTATCCTTGAAAAAATAGAATAGAGAAGCAAATCGATGTTTTGATACCTGTCTATTTGCTTTAGGTACAGATTGCCTTTCAATATGACTGTGTAGGTATTGAACAAGAAAGATGATAATCCAATTTACCTACCACGAGCTTGTTGATGAATTGCTAATGTTATATCGAACTCGATAGCATCGGACACTTGACGATTAATAGTTATTTATTATACTAGGGGGCAAAGTTGTTGTTTAACTGTCGTGCCAATATTGAGACCTGAGCTAGCGAAAGATTCCAAAATTGAGCTCAAAAACTGGAATTTTGAGCATTGCGAAGGTCTCAAGGCACGAGAGTTGAACAAACTTTGCCGCCAAGTGTAATACAACTTTTTTCCCCTCTCTATCGCGAGGAAATATGATAACAAATCTAATCCAAATGTAAATTAATTTAAAGAAACGATTTAAAACTCAATGTCGAAACGTATCGTAGAATAGAGTTACTTCCGGAACTTAAATATAGCCAATGGCTTACAATGTCACCCATGAGAAACGACCAATTTAACATGTGAGCTCCGATTGCGCATGTTTACTACGGTCATACAGATCCTCTTATACTCGTACTAGGCAGTAGGGGGCTATAGGAATTAGAGCAATGTCAAATTACTTTATTCACAAGTTGGTAAAAAGCGTTATTACCCGCTCGCATTAAAGGATAAACGAGCGCTTTACGAGCTAGTGAGGGGAAAATTTTTTTGCTTTGTTTTATTAGAAGCAGCATTGGTTTTTTTGTTTACATTACAATTCCTGTCCTCGAGTAATAGTATACAACATGTATTTTTGATACTACATACCTCAAACTGCTGGGAGTAATTAGACTAACTACATTTTCTAATGTTTTGTTAAAACCTTCAGGCTTATTTCCTACAAAATAATTCAGAATGCAATTCACAAGATTACCACTTTCTTTGTATTATCTATCAATAGTTATTAAATCATAGTCAAAGTCAAAGTCAAATATTTCTTTATTCAAATTGGAATAGCAACAAACTCTTTTGAATCGTCTAGATCCTACCATGCGTCACAAATGTGAATAGTGTTTGTATTACATTGTTGTTTCATATATTTTCAAAGCACAACTACGCTTTAGCGGTTAAGACTTACTAAAAATATCCGTTTAATAGTACGAAATATTCCAAATTCACACTGTATGAATTTTATACTTTTAATTTAACCATGATTGCGGGCAGCAATTAATACTAAGCGACTGTGTTTCCTGCACTTTACATTATTTCACAAGTCTATCCTTTTTTTCTCATCACTATGTCAGCCCATATTAGCATACAGCTGAATTTCCTATGTCAGGTAACTCGCTTTTCCGCCCAGTGCTCTGCACAAACGTACTAAAGCGAATTTTAGTTTGGGCACTAAGTCACCTTTAGAACTCTCATTGAAATTTAAATTATTTTTGCTGTCGTTTTTTTATATAAGAAGAAGTAATATAAGTACCTAATTTATGCTTGAAAAGTTTGTACTCTTTACTTAATTACTCGTAACAATGCTTGGCGGGAGTTAGCGTTAGCTGTTTTCGTACTAAATGTCACGTGATAAATGTCATTTAGTATGAAAACAGCTCACCCTCGCCTAGCATTGTTAATTAATGATGTACACAAAATTTCATTCCAACGGTAATCGTGGAACTAAAACTTAACACGGTTTGATGAACGAGAAACATCGGGACTAGTGGCCACAAATATAAAAGTTTGCAAAAACACAGACTTGCTTCGTATTCTTATCTGATCGTATTATAACCGTTATAATATCGTTAATATATCGTTTTCTCAATTCTCGTAGATAAATCGAGTAACATACATTGTATACATTCTTTAAAGTCGGTTAACGTGAAATTCTAAAGGTCACAAGATGGTGAACTAGTTATCATCGAAGCATTACAAATTACAATTACACCTTTCTAAAACGCTATACAGCTACAAAGTTCAAACTAATGTTGTAAGCATCGGTGGTTCAGTGGTAGAATGCTCGCCTGCCACGCGGGCGGCCCGGGTTCGATTCCCGGCCGATGCAGTATTTTTGTTTATCCACTCACTTGCTTTGATTTTTGCGATAGACTCTATGTCTATGTAAAATAAGAGTCATGACATGTAACAAAAGCTACATGAAGCAAGTGCGTGGTTATATGATTCACATGGAAATCATCATGTTTGTATTTGACCCATTTACACATAATTTTTACCTACTGCCTTTAAATATATTTTTCTCGACGGTAGCGAATGAATCTAGAATAGTACATAAATATGTTGTGAGACATAATTAAATAACTATAAACGGTTAAACGTCTATTATTTTAGTTATCGCGAGTCACGAAGCGTGAATGCGAGCGCAGTGCTTGGTAACGGAGACCTAGGCTCTCTGAAACATGTCGCACGAAGTGACTAAATACATGTGAGTTTAACCGTTCCATTTTAAAATAGAACATTACGACACAAGTGCGAAAATCATGAAATTCGTAACTCGTGTCGATTTAAAACACTCCCTGTGTTTTAAATCGACACGAGTTACGAATTTCGTTTTTGCACGTGTCTCGTACGACGTTTTTTAGTCCAGATGGCCCTCCGAAGTTTTGGACCTGACGTAAAATGACACACTTCTCGCACTAGAGCCTAAAAAAGTCGCCATCTGTACTAAAAAAATAATTTGTGTTCCATACTAATGTATTTTTTTATTAAAAAGGATGAAATCTGCTCTATATCAATTTATCACCCCTTATATAAAATGCATAAAGTCCCTTGGTATCCCACACTACCCTGTAAGTCAGGATGTGTTTAATTAAATTTATAATTATGTTGTTTTCCACACTAATACATTTTTTAAATAAAAAGGACTAAATCTCTTCTCTATCATGATAAATTGATCACCCCTTATAGTTATAAAACGCATAAAATCCCTTGGTATCCCAAACTACCCTGTAACTCAGGATGTGGACGGCTATTAGGGCGTCGCAGGCTGTAGATCCCCTACGTGATGCAGGATACTCTTATTTATAAGGGCTGGTATAGCTTAGTTCGGTCACAGCGAGCCAGACTAGTAGGTGTAACCTATAAGTACATTGATTTAAACTTTCACGATTATCACTCATGTTTTAAGCCCGCGCAGCTCGAAGGTGTTGATACATTTTCTCACTAGTCTGCCTGTAACGTCATGGCCGAAACATCAGGATATAATTAAACATAGGTTTACACGATTAAGACTCGTTTGTCTTTAAAATATAGGACTATAGGTATAGTATTTATAACCTAGGTTTGGAACATACGCATTTACCTATTGTCGTATAGTTCTGTTGATGTAAATATTATATTATTGCAAGAATGCCCATTTTATTTTATCAACCGACTTCAAAAAAGAATGTGGTCCTCAATTCAACTATATGAGTCATTTTTATTTTTAATTATACGGAAAACAGTACTTTAAGAGTTGCTATGAAGTGCTACCTACTTACTAACTATTCATTACTGTTCTGAAACTTGAACAAGTTTATAAAAAAAATCTGAGGGCATCTATTGCGTCCCAAAACGTCACTGGTACCGGGAATGCACTTATTTTTTCGCCACTCTGTATAATACGCGCACAATTTTGGAAGCATTATTTTTGCTCCTTACTTTTGGTTACTTTTGTCAAACCTTATTAAAGCATCCACATCCATAGTATACAAATTCATACAGCTAACTAAATTAAAATATCGTTGAAAAGTACCCTCAACAAACGCCTTTTCGACCTTAGATGAATTTGTGTAGGACTACTTCGATCATTCACATCAGCCTATGATAGTCCACTGCTGGACATAGGCCTCTCCTATTAACTATGTTAGACGCATTAAGAGGTAAATGCCCATAATCGCCACGCTGGGCCAAGCCGATTGGCGCTCGCAGTAATGTGTTCCCTTTGATGGCGCTGCTGCCCGTCATCAATCTTTTATCAAACAATGGTTAATGACACTTTAATCTCTTAGTCGACTCTTACGACACCCGCAGGAGGAGTTGGGGTGGTGACAAATGTATTCTTACTGCCGTCACCACACGGCCAAATTATACAGATAACTAAATTAAAATAAATATCGTTCCAAATTACCCTAATACAAACCTAAATGACAAACGCCTTTTCGACCTTAGATGGATTTGTGTAGGACTAGACTACTACGATAAACATAAAAAAATCAGCTACAAAATGAAACTTCCTCTGAAGACTAAGACTGTTCAAGTGGCACCTCTGTAAAGATGTTAAGCTGCAACGGATAGGTTATATTGAAAGACGTTTCGTCGCATCGGCCCTTCGAGCATGTGTAGGTACGTACCGCTGTAATATTTATTTGGGTGAAGGTTATATGGGCGCAGTTTCTGATTCTCTATTAGTTACTACTATACTTACCTAAACCAAACCAAAGTACCACACCAAAGTAGAATCAAAATAACCGAAATAGCTTCCCGAAACGCTAAACTGAAGTGGTAATGGGCGGAGCACATTGCACGTAGAACCGATGGCCGTTGGGGCGGAGAGGTTCTCGAGTTGCGGCCATGTATTTACAGCTTTGGCGGTTTTGCATTTTTCACCGACAAAAATACTTTCAGTGCTTGAAGTAGTGGTACTTCTGACTGCCTTGATTAAGAACCAATTAACTAATGCAACTGTTTTATATTAGATCGTACTGTAAAACGCAAATCAGCTTATTGAAAAAATACAGTAATAATAGTGCAGTGTATACTAAATGAAAATTGGCAAATATCGTTGTTCAAAAAATAAAAAGTATGTTGTTGTAATGAACGCTTATATTCACACAAGCTTGTTTGATCTAATATAATTGTATTTTTATTTTAAACTATAGTGTATAAAGATTACTAAATATATAAAAACCGATCATTTGGAAAATATACCCAAGGTTCTCTAAATCATCTCCGATAATTGTTTGTACGAATATTACATCGCAATAAATTTTTCGCATAAAGTCATTTCGCCGAAAGATCATGTTCCAATTGAATCTTATGAAATCGTTTCATTTCCCAACTAAATGGTTGGCAATTCTATCTTTGGGCTTGGTTTCTAATTGGAACTTTTTGTAATACATATTTTCATGTGGTTTATGGTTTAGTTGGCATTTAGTTACCTAAATTATTATTTTTTTTGGGTATACTCTCATTTACTTTACAAGGATGTAACTTTCATTTGGGGCGATTTTTAAATAGGTATGCGGGGTTTTATATTAATGTTGATAAACAATAAAACTCGGGTTCTAAACAGTAATTTAATGAAACCGATGAGGGATCGCAATGCCGGGGGAATAACAAAACAGTCGGTTCTGGCAATCGCCGGCCGCTGCCGCGGCACGCTCGCTTCGCTCGCTCGGCTCGTGCGCTGTATGGTCACAGTTTCACCTAACACTCCTCCTCGCTTCGCTCGTCGTCGTACCTAACAGGACTCTTAAACCTTATTCGTGTAATAGTTGTTAGGCCTAGTGAGAGATTTGACAAATGATCAGTATGCTAAAAGCATTGTGTCATTACAATAATCCGTTTTATAATAATTCTGCCAAATGAAACGTTGTCATACAAAAATTTGCTAACTGTTGGTTGTCAAAGTGAACCATCGGCGAAATGTTGGTTGGCAAATGAAATTCGGACTAAAAAGTTCGGAGAAAAGGCAGAACCCCTATACCCTATCATACACTGCTACTTCTTAACGCGACCACTTCTTATCTTAGCAGGCCTTTACTGTCATCGCGCGACTGTACAGTATCAGCTAACACCAAAATAATGGTTTCCGACACTTAAATGAAAAGATACGATAAATAAAAGAACAATGAAGCAAGCCAAGGAACTAGAAATTACTAACGAATCTGACTCTACACTACTCATTTTATTTGTGCTCTCTGTAGTCCTACTCTGCATCTCAAGAGCGGGAAATGAATTCACACTTCGTTACCCGACCGTGTCCCGTTTCCAATTTTATTCAGCTGCACGAAATGCACCGGCAAAATGAGGTATTCTGGGAACCTATTTTTTCCAATTTTTTGCACTGTTTTGATGCCGATAATATCTCGTTACACAAATAATCAATTTATACGTATTAAGTATATCAAGGTGTTCTTACAATTGTAATAAGAGAAAATGCCGAAATATTAGACCGAGGTAGGTAACTAAGCTGACGACTGACGATTTCCTCCCACAACGTATCAGTATTGCGATACAGAGAGGAACTGCCACCAGCATCCTTGGTACAATGCCACAAGGGCTATTCTTAGATTAAGGTTAGGTAAGTTAGATTATTTTATGTATACAGGGTGGAACAGAACGACGATCTTTCCCGCTACCGACCGAGTCTACCAAGTATTACGATAAACTTTCAGTATGGGACCAACATCAAAAACGTACATGGAAAATTGACTTTTCCATACTATTGCGCTCAAACTAATCAGTCACTTTGTATGAAAGGTTAATTTTTTTAAAGATATTTCGATGTTGGTCCCATACTGAAAATTCATCGTGATGGTTGGTAGACTCGGTCAGTAGCGGGAAAGATCGTCGTTGCGTTCTACCCTGTATAAATCGAACGGATTTGACAATTAACGACTGACGAAAAAAGGCACATAAATACGATTTAATTCTACCGAGAAATCTTTATCACACACTTCGCAATACTGATGTTTTAAAGGTAAGTCAACTACTTAGGCAAAGCAGTTAACGTGTGCCAAGTACACGAAAATGTACAGTGTGTACATGAAAATAACTTACTTATCTAAAATTGAGTTGGTCAATTTCAAGCCCCAACCCAATATCCAGGATGTCAAGCAACATGTTAGACTAATTATACCTAATCCGTTCAGATGAAGTGCGGTATGCAAATTCGTAAATTTCGAGGATTTTTCTCTGTCACTCAAACGAAGGCGTCATTAGAGTGAGAGAGACAAATCCTCGAAATTTACGAATATCGTTTTTCGCGGTAGGGCCACAGTTCACTGCTGGCCAGTGTTGCCAGATGCCCCGCGTTCCACATTTTTCTCAGCATTTTCTCCCATAGATCCCCATTCCGCATTATGTATATAATATAAAATGGCTCCTGACCGTTTTCGGCCACGGCGATTGTTTTAACTCCTTTGTTGGCGCTCATGTCTCATGTGGCTGACGTAGGCGATCTTGTATTTAAAATAACATTGTCGCGCATTTTGCATTTCAGTATCTGACAACACTGCTGCTGGCTTGATGCCATTTGCTGGTTCTATTTACTTAGATATAGTTTAGCTGATAGTGATGAAAATACCTTTTGATTTAAGTTACCATTAGTGATCGTTATCAACGTGCACTTTCCGTGGCAATGGCTATGGTTGACAGAAAAAGTTACAAATGTGAAAATGCTAGGTACTCTGTTCTAATTACTCATACTCTCAAAAAAATAGTACTCTCCTTAGGAGTCTTAGGACACATAAAAACTTTATTCTACTTTAAAAAGAAAAAATCTAATGTCATTAATTTATGACACATAATAGTGCTTTAAATGACATTTTGCGAAGTCTTCATTTTAAACAAAATTAATATTCAAGTAACTATATCAAGTGGAGTAAGATTAGTGTTACCTATACAATGGATTTTTCTATTTGACGTGAACGTTTGACAGTGTAACGTATCGACATCAATTGAAGATAATTCTTTGCTTTAATTCTTTTTGTAGGCGTTCGATTTAAAATATCATGACGTCGCCGCGTACCACGTGACCTACAATTGTACGTCAGTGTTTTCATTCAGGATACTATGGAATTAAACAGAGCGGGTAGAATTTCAACCAATCAGATTCGAGCTAGTTGTTGTTAGCCAATGGTAAAAGATGTTCAGTATGAGGTGATTCGAAGACGTCGAATGAACGAACAATTGAGGGATTGAGAATGAGAGTTGAGAGAATCTGACTTAAGGGAGTGTAAGAGGTATTCGAGGCTTTTCGTCGGCAGAGCGTCGAGTCGGAAGGAAGTCAGTGAGTTTAGTTCGTAAGGCATATCGTGTTTAAAAATTGTTCACAGATATAGCAGGCAGGCTTTACGGCAGCGGAGGCATAGGGCGAGTAACACCATCCCTGGGCGTGATTCGAAGATAGAAATGCGGTACCACCCGGCATTTGGGCGCACAAAGGATGCACCACATGGATATGGTACGTCGCCTCTGGCATACTTTATATTTATAGGAATTGCTTTGTGATTTGTAGAATAATAGGTGCATCGAATCATACGAGATTCCAGCGATATGTTATATGTTAGAAAGTGGGTAGATTCAGATTCTGTTGAAAATTAAATGGATACGTTGTTCTTTGCAGATGGGCGTGCCCAATTATATAGTTTCTATTATGCGTGTTCAATTGTGCTAATCGTGTTTATTCATAGTCTAAATATTGAATAGTTATTATTCAGACATACTTTCGACAATGCTTTATAGAATTACTAAGTGGTAAAGAATCGTACTGGTTGATTAGTGACTACTATAAGTTTACGGCAAACCGACACAGGGGCGAACGTAAGTTATTTAATATTAATTTAATGAATTAGTTTTAGCTTGTAGTTGGGGTCCGGCTTGTGTGGGGGTGTCTGGATACAGGGCCCGTGTCTGGATGGTTTTCATGCAGATTGGATCTTAAATTGCAATCTATGACAGGAATATAATGATAAATCATTGCTTGTGGTCGTGCGTGTGTCCAGTTGATTTAATTTACTCAACTTGCTTTATAATGTTCAGCGTAACGGCAATACGAAGATAATCAAGTGACATTTTAATAACGTAACATGTTTTATCTAAATATTTTCTGTATTAATTATTAGGTTGCCGTATTCTTTGGTCGACAGTAGTAGACCAGTGGAGCGCGCAGCATTGGTTCATGTAGGTTGTATAGATGCGCCACGTGTTAACACGTTCAATGCGGTAGGGGTCTTTCAACCTTTTACAAGGTGTGGTTAGTTACGAGTTAAGCCTATTGCATCAGTGTTAAAATATGATACTTACAAAGTGAATAATTAAATAAACTGTTTTATAATGGTGTTTTATAAATACTTTGATTCATTAATATAGTGTTTCTCTTAAATTTGGTTTGAATTCAGTGCCATTCTACTCCGCTGTGAGCTTGTGGTATTATTTTAGCACCCTATAATATATATTTAATACGTTCACTGCGGTTGGGGGTTGGGGGACTTTCGATCCCTTACAAAGTATGGTTAGTTGTGAGCTAAGGTAATTGCCGCAGCGAAGATGTTAGGATGGCTGCTTTCCGTATTAGATTATAGCTCTCATCATATTGTACAGTGTATAAATGTTGGTAGGTAACTAAATAAATATTTCTCATTTCCGGTTCATGTCCATCGGCGAGAGGCCATATCATCCAGGGATGAAGGGTGTGGAAATGCGGAGTCGACACTACGGGAACTGCTTAGTACCTGCAGTTACATCAGCATCTAATACTTCGTCGGTCGCAAGTGATGCTCAAAGGCGTCAGCCATTTTGTCTTGACAGGACTCCGTTGAACTGGTGTGTTGCTTCTGGTTTATTTAATAGATAGGAAAATCTACCCTCCAAATTAAGGGTGTGCCATATTGAAAAATAATTCTAAACTTAAATATATTATATTAATGTTACGGAGAGCGGGCTAGGATCTATTTTAATTGAATACCACTATTTGATGATTTATTGGTTAATTATTTAGAGTTTATACTTTATTGGAATAATTATCGATTAAACAGAATATTTCATGGGCAATAATTGCTTGATTAGTTTTAGTATTTGAATTACTCTTTTAGTATTCTTCTATTATTCCGTTCAATTATAATCCGCAATCAAAATTATTAACTTCTTATGAATACCTCTTATAAACATGATCTTTTCTACTTTCCGGTGTTTCGTGCGTACGAGAGAGAGGGCGCCATGTACAGACGACATCACGACACCGCTACACGCGTGCTTCGTGTTGGGTCGGCCCTGCTACTCCATTCATAAGGGTGCCATATACAGCGTCTACATCTCTGCGTCACTGCTCGTGTGCTACGTGTTGGGTCTACACCGTTATTCCATACATTATTATCGTCCATTCGAGCGGATATACGTTTCATTTAGAATTAAGGGTATTACAGATTTAACATCTACCGTACGACATATAACTGCAGTTGATATTTTAGTTGTCAATCGTGATTGAGAATCTACTATAATACATAATTATATTGCTGTTTACAAGTTCTAGATTGACAACGCACTGCTATTTAATATCTTATATTTAATGTTATAAATATTGGGCTATGATCAGTGCATCCACTTACTTGATTTATCAGACGCGGCTCTTTGCTAATGAATCACGCAGTAATTAAAGTAATTAAGTAGTAATCGTTGATCCATGAATAGTAAATTAGAAACTATGAATGCGTGATTCATTACAATGTTTATTAACTGTATATTACGCGCAACTGTATATCGTGCGTTATGGATTTGAGACTATTGTAAAATGATCCAGATTTTGATATTAGCAACAAATCGATTGTGGTTCGAGAAACTTATTCTAAACATTTAAGTATATATTACCCTACTGTCAACTAAAGCATAATTTGAACTACCTACATCATTTAACGGAACGTTTAAATTCACAGAATTGATTAAAATATTAAATTTATTATTTTGAATTGGAATTGACCGCGCTTAACAATAAAGTTGTAATTAATGGAATTGGGCTTACGTATCTTTGATAATGTGATTCATTTAGTTGAAAGATGTGGTTCTAGTAACTATTATGGAAATATTAATATTAAATTTAGTTAAACTCTGCTTACGTCCGGGATCGAGGTTTTCATAAGTCACCTAATTTGTTAGGGGACCACGAGTTTCATGGTAGAACTTCGTCTTTGATCGATGCCCTCGCGTGATCTTTGAAAAGGGTGAATCGCTTGGGCTTGTAATTTATTTACACTCGCGAAATGGACCGCTTGGCTAGAACTATTCTGGCAAGACGTCCAAATAGCATACGATAAGACATCTGTACCCTTGTTTGCTAACATTTGTGGTTAAAGACCCCAATTATATATTTACATACAATCTAAATTTTATACTATATGGGCGAGGCTGCAAGTGCGAAGCTCAACGATCTTACAGACTATTGACTTAGTTGTCTCATGCTTTCGGGCTGGGCTTGCTACCATGGAGCTTGAATAATACTGTGCATTGATGTGCAATTCCCAGTACTATGGTCAACCTTGGTTCTTTCATATGTAATACTACGGTTTCTAAATTGCTTTCTCTAAATGTCAAAGAGGTAATATATACAAGGGGTACCTTTGTAGCCATGCAAACAAGTATAATTCATATTGAACAATAATTCGTTGCTTTTATTAAGTGTTCCAAAGATACACAAATCAATATATTATATACGTATTCTTGCTATCTCAACTAACTGATTCCATTATCATCGTCATTGTCATGCCCACATTGACTCCAGATTACTATATGACTCTTCTAGAAAGAGTATTATTATTACAAAATTATCACATTCTTATTTTAGTCTCGGAATTTGTATCTTCGGATCTATTCCTAGCGTTTGGATATTCTCAATGCTAGTCTGTTGACTTATCTGAGGGTTTTGCATCTGTTTGCAACTCTAAATACCCAATATGGATAGTATAGAATCGGTCCACGCTGAGACTCGTTCAGACATTACTCTTGTCATGCGTGTGTTCATCAACTCAGTATAAAACATAAGCGTCATTTAGTTATAAGTTAGTTTTAAGTGGTTTAGTATTAAGGTACTGATTCATCGTTATTTCTGCGTTCAATTCAGCTTTGCCTCGGCTTGCTGAAGACATAATAATGTTATATCAAACATAATATTCCTGAGTATTCTTATAGAATACTATTACATAAAAGTGGTTGTCTCATAACGCTATGGGACTTATCTAATCATACGGCTTACATATATATTACACTTTAACGTCTTGTGAGGCATATTGTCATATTCTTATTCTCAAGTCTCTGAATTTGTATCTTCGGATCTATTCCTAGCGTTCGGATATTCTATACAAGTCCATCGTTATACTCGAGGGTTTTGCATCGGTTTGCAACTCTAAATACCCAATCTGGATTGTATAGAATCGGTCCACGCTGAGACTCTCGTTCAGACATTGGCCAACATAATTACGTGTGCGTTTGGTTAATATATTATACTCGTACGAGCGGCTTATAGCTGATCATAGGCAGCTATTATGTAAGACTAAGCGTGGTTTATAGTTGATAAGTTAGTCTTAAGCGTTTATCATAAGGTTATGCATAAAATTTAAATCCAATTTTTACAACTTTATTAATTTATCTCTTTTAAATTACTCTTCATAATCTTAACTTAATTTTCTACTGTTAGATTCTAAATTTACACTTGACATATATGGGGTATCATATACGAGTCTAAATTGTAATCTCTTTTATTTATCTGGATCATTTTATAGGCGTTATCTAAGCTTTGTAGAGACAATGTTTGACATTTAAAATATTATTTTCATCTAGCTAGTAATCACTGCAGATTTAAGGATAGATCTGACAATTTTAGTGTGTTCTATAACATTTAAATATTTGTCCTAATGTCTAAGGTCTTTAGTTCATGAATTCTAATCAAGCTTTCTATTTACTTTACATTTAACTCCTTGTGTAGAATAGTCAAATGGCTTTGATATTATTGTTTGTTGGAACATATTTCGGACATAGACTTTGTAACATTTCTCATACCTCAGAGGATTTGGGTTATTACTTATCATAATGTTGTCCAATTTACCACTAGATGATCATGCTATTATCAATATTTTATTATATTAATTTCTATTTTTGTGTGTGTGTGCAGGTTAACCTTTGGCGTCAGGTTTTTGTACCGTCATGTTTTCCTGACTTAGGTATTTGGCCCTAGCAATCATGACGGTGTATCTCATGAAGTCCTAACCAGACCAAATGAGATACAGAGCTTGTAGAGTCCTTAGATTTAATTGTAAAACTAATAAGAAATTTTAATTTAATAAATATTTTCTTTTTCTTCTCTATACCTTGTTTATTTTGTACTTTTCCCTAAACTTTAGATTTCCCTATTACAGAGCTTTATTGGAGCTCCATAGTTTTCACATTTTCAGTAATTTGAAGCTTTTAGCCCATGTAGGATGTTACAACAGCCGAATCTGTTTAATACATTTTAGTCGTTTACTCGTTTAATCAGCGTAATTCAATAAGAGATTAAAATATGTGTAATAACTTTATTATTATAATTAAAATCAATATAATTTCTGAAATTTTCATAATCGATAAAATACCTTTGTATTTGATTTTTCTGTCAACCATAATTTGCCACCAATACCGCACGTTGAGAACGATCACTAGTTATCATCATCCGGCTCAACGGCCTTTCGTTAGCCTTGCGTAATTGCGTATTAGGAGGTTAATGCCCATAACCTGCACTCTGAGCAAGCGCTTGTCCACTATGATTCATGATGCTACTGCCCATCATCAATCATCGATAAATAAATGGTCAGTGACATTTCAGCGTGCTGATTATGGCAATTTTCCTCCTAATGCCTCTATAGGCATAGGCTAAGAAGAGGCCATTTTCCAGCTGGGTTGATATAGGCTGACGATTTTAAGTAAGTTTTCGTTAACAGGCCGTCTTTCAAAGATTGTGAATTGGGATAGTTGGAATTTATACATGCGTATTTGGTGTACACTGTATTTCTATCTATATATGTATCTATTGCCGTTAATAAACAAATGAAAGAAACACAACAAAACAAATATTCAAAAAAACGATCACAGGTTGACGCTTAAAATGATGAGAGTCTAATTATGAGATTAAACAGCTGATCGATAACTATAGGTATTTGTAGCATGCAGATTGCAGAGAGAGAAATATTATATAATTCAGACCTAACCAAAGCTGCTTATTGGTGTACATTAGCTAGGCCCCCAGATATAATGTTAAACACGTCTACCGCCTCCAGGAAAACGTGTTGACATGCGACCGAGATCATGACTTAGACCTAGATTATTGAATAATAAGTAGTTACCATCAAGATTATAATATAATTTAATAGGCAGGGCACTGAAGACGTACCTAATATAAATAAATATTTAACCTATTTATAAAGAACTAATATAATATACCTATATATATACAGCTCAAAAAAATTGCGTTTGTTCTGTTGAATAATAGTTATTTATTATACAAGGGGGCAAAGTTGTTGTTTAACTGTCGTGCCAATATTGAGACCTGAGCTAGCAAAAGATTCCAAAATTCAAAAACTGGACTCCTGAGCATTGCGAAGGTTTGAAGGTACGAGAGTTGAACAAACTTTGCCGCCAAGTGTAATACAACTTTTTTCCCCTCACTATGGCGAGGAAATATGATTACAAATCTTATCCCAATGTAAATAAACTTAAAAATACCATTTAAGACTCAATGTCGAAACGTATCGTAGAGTAGAGTTACTCCTGGTACTTAAATATAGCCAATGGCTTACAAAGTCATCTTTGTGAATTGACCAATTTAACATGGGAGCTCACATGTTAAAATGGTATGTAATTGCGCATGCTTACTACGGTCATACAGTGCCACTTATACTAGGCAGTAGTGGGCCATAGGAATTGAAATGAAATGAAATATATTTATTTGCATTAAGTGTGGTAACATTTAGGGTCTTTGAGCATAGTATTAAAATTGTATCGCACACTTAGCTACTAAATAGCATGCAAAAATGTATCTTATTTAATTAGAGCATGGTCAAATTACTTTGCCACACATGTGAATAAGATGCGTTTTTACCCGCTCACTTTAAAGGATAAAAGAGCGCTTTACGAGCTAGCGACGGGAAAAAACATTGAGAACCCTAAACGGATATTATAATAGGTAAAATACTAATTTCTGTAACTGAACTACTTCCTATTAACCAACAAGCTGAAGTTAATTTTCAAATATATATCCCTTCAGTTGGCCGTGTGACGACGGCAGTAAGAATACATTTGTCACGACTCCAACTCTTCCGGCGGGTGTCGTAAGAGTTGATTAAGAGTTTGAAATGTCACTGGCCATTCTTTCACAGAAGATTAATGTTGCCCGTCATTAATCTTCTGTGAAAGAATGGCCAGTGACATTTCAAACTCTTAATCAAATAGGAGGCAATGCCCATAATCGCCATGCTTCCCACACAGAAGATTAATGCTGCCCGTCATTAATCTTCTGTGTGGGAAGCATGGCGATTATGGGCATTGCCTCCTATTTAATGCGTCTATCGGCCGTGTGGTGACGACAGTAAGAATACATTCCTCCCCCTCTCCTCCTGCGGGTGTCGAGTCGACTAAGGGATTGAAGTGTCACTGACCATTGTTTGATAAAAGATTGATGATGGGTATCAGCGTCATAATTGCGGACATATGACTGCGATCGCCAATCAGCTTGCCCAGGGTGACGATTATGGGCATTTACCTCCTAATGCGTTTAATACACATAGTTAATAGGAGATGCCTACGTTCAGCTGTGGACTATCATAGGCTGATGATAATGATGAATGCGTCTATGTGTATATTTAATAGGAGAAGCCTACGCCCAGCAGTGGACTGTTTGGCTGATGATGATGATCCCTTCAGTATCTACCTAACTTTGCTCTCCTCCGTTACGCAGCGAAAAAAGGTCACACCGTTAAAAACTGAAATATTTAAGAGGTTGCTTCTAATAACAGTAAAGATTCGGCCCATTAGGCATAAAAAGGAAAATGGTGTAACTGAAAATTCAGTCGGAAAATGTTTCGATGTTACGTCCAACGAAACATTAAATGGGCGTATTAAATATTCACTAGAGGTCCTTTTAAATATAAGTGAATTCTTGCCCTGGTTCGTAGGCTAGGCATACCTACGTTTATCCAAGTGCGAAAAGAAAGTCATAAGTTTTTTTATCTTAGTTGGAACTTTAAAAAATATATAGTATTCAGTTCAAATCCTGGCTCGTACATTGGTACTCGTTGTAACTCATTGGAGTTTTTCCGTGAAACTTATGTACGGAATATCAGATGATATCTACCATTAGCTTTCGTTGAAGGAAAACATCGTGAGGAAACCTGCATACATCCGCGAAGAAATTCAAAGGTGTATGTGAAGTTCACAACCCGCTTAAGGCCAGGGTGGAGACTTTAGCCCAATCCCTCTCATATATGAGAGGAGGCCCGTGCCTAGCATTATAAAGGCTTCAATATTATTAATAATAATATTATTTAGTATTCAGATAATCGACGTAAGAATAAAATACTAAACTTATGTAACACCAAAAATATTTTTTTAAACGTAAAATATCGCAAACGTGTCAACACAAGCTTCGTCAGAAGTCAGGGGGCAATAAAAGCAAAATAAATAAGCAACAGACTTCGTCTCATAGTCGTACACATCAATGATGGAATCCGCAACAAGCTTCTTCATGTTATCTATATGCTAACACATCATGACTTAGCTAAACAAACCATTCCCAACAGTACCTGATCCAAAAGTCCCCATTACACCGACCGCTTTGAATGGCCAAGGAAATCTGATAGACCAGGTACGATCCGGAACGAGGATCAGACCCCCTATCCTTCAGTCGTCGATCCACATCCCCAATGAATATATACGTCTCCACAGCTTATGGTCTCGGAGTTCCTACCACCACCGGCACGAAGTCATACGTTTGCTCCGAGACGGAGTATTTAGATTGCTATACTTTGGCCACATTCTCCGCTGCCGATAACAAGTGAGACGCTGCAAACGTAATACTGACGCACGTTTCGTCCCACAAGAGGCACCGACCATTTTGCCATGGAACCAATGTGACCACCAGACCTCTTTTCATCCGTCCGGCTCAAGCCTGTAAGAATTCAAATTATTTATTATTACAATTTTAAATATCATACACTAAAAAACCGGCCAAGTGCGAGTCGGACTCGCGCGCGAAGGGTCCGTACCATTATCAATTATTCATTTAAAAAAATACAGTTATATCAACCTATCTCAAGAACTATAAGAGATAATTTAATCAAACCATAAATCGTTGATAGTTTTTTTTAATACGTATAACAATTTTTGTTTATTTTATACCACGTAGTTTAAAACCTAGAGGGGGGGGGGGACACATTTTTCAGACTTTGAGAGCTGATATCTCGAAAACGGTTCGCTTAAATAAAAATGTGATGTATAAACCTATATTAAATTCTTAAAGACCTTTCTATTGATACCCCATACGCTTATATACATCTAAAAAAAGTATATCCCTCAGTTACATGTATGGAGGGCCGCAACCCCAATTATTTTTGTTACAATATAGTATCATAATTCTGTAGCGGTTCATATAACACATATTATTACCAAATTTCATTCATTACTGTAACATTTATAGTTTCCGAGTAAATCGGCTGTGACAGACGGACAGACAGACATGACGAATCTATAAGGGTTCCGTTTTTGCCATTTTGGCTACGGAACCCTAAAAAGATTTAGTCGATATGATGGTTAGTGCGGAAACTGAAGACGTTTGTCAGCAGGCACGCCCATACATCTTACATTCGTTCACTTTCTAAACTAACTCCAAACCTCCAAACACAGGTAGGTACATTTCGTCGTCTCTTTCAATCGATAATTTACAGATGAAGAGTGAGAGAGATAAGGAAATTGAGTATCAATAGGTAGAGTTCGATGCCCACGAACACGTGCGAAAATATATGTGGCTCACGTACTGTAGATTATCTTATCTTTCGAATGCTGCTCGCTCCCTGGAAATTGAACAATTTTGAGAGTAAGACAAAGATTTTTGGCTGCAGTTACTATAAAATGAAGAACGTTCTATAAATCGGTGAGTTATTTTAACAAAGCAATTGCTCAGAAAGTGCTACTACGGTAAATGCACAAAACGAGACGCTTTTCTGCACTAGTGTGGGATGGAATTCAGCTAGTATTGTTTGCATGGTAATTATCGAAGAAAAACCTTGTAGATATATGGCATTCATGCATTTTGTAATGTAATAAAGGGTTCGAAATACGAAGACTGCACTTTTGGTATAAAATTAATTAACAAAATTGTAATTTAATAGATTTATAAAAGTTAGACCATGAATAATATAAAATTATGAAATGCAATATATTACTTTAGTTAATGTACAAATTACGAGTATCATCATTTTTCTTACAAAATATTTCGTAATCTTCGAGTGAATCAGTATAACCTTTCCAAGAAAGTGCTTTTAGTGCTAAAATAAAAGAGCCTAGTGAATTTAAGGTCGTCGGCAATTTTCAGCGCTCATTATGGATACTAAAATTAGGATGGCATCATCCAAGTGCTGAAATTTAAAAGCATTTCATAGAAAATTATTCACGATGATGTAAAAATAGTTTGGTACAATCGACGTTTTATTACATTGCTTATTTGTGAGTGTTTAAGTAAAAACGTCCCAATTTGTCACATAGAATAGAATAGAATACCTAAATATTTATTCGCAGACTTGGTAATTCTTAACTAAACAAAAACACATAATATCGAACAACAAAACAGAAAGAAACAAAGCAACAACGAAATTATTTAATCACAGGTTGATGCATTTTATTGTTTGTTTTTGTTCTAAATACCAAAAATAAGTCTCTAAGTCCATTAGGGCCATTTTTTTCAAAGTTTTTCACCACTTTTTTTTGCATTTCGTACTTTTAATATGATTTCTACTCAGAATCGCAAGCTCTTTCAATCGTAATAGGAGAAAAATGATGTTCCAAAATATTTTTTCCATTCCGTTACCATTTTTTCATACATTTTGGCGGAATAGAAAGTTCAAAAAATGTACGTAAGTTTTGGAATAAAATTGCGATACAGCGAGCAAATGCCGCCAGCATCCTCGGTACAAAGCCACAAGGGCCAATCTTAGATATAGGTTAAGTTAAGTAGATTAGTTAGATTTAATCTATGTACATAAATAGTAGTAATGAAAAAAAAATTTAGCTCATGATTCTGAGTAAAAATCATATAAAAAAACACGTATGTATAAAAAAATTGGGTACTACTTTGAAAAAAATATCCAAATAGGATTTTTTTAAATAAGATCTAGTGTTAGAAGTAGGTATGTAGTATTTGAGACATACATAGATAAAGCTATAGGTATATCTTTGGTATGTGCTCAACCTTTCTAGCTATATAGCCCGAGGGCCGGCAGAGAAATATATCAAACGGTGTAATAAATGTACCGAATCCCGCCCACGGCACAATTTGTGGCCGGGCTAATTTCTAGCGTCATAAATACAGGTCGTGAGTCGTGAGAGCATAAATACAGCAAGGGTTAGGTGACAAACGATGTCACAATGATGTAAATGTTTTAAGAGAAATAATGCTACCATAAAATAACAATTGTACTCAAATGCTGGCCTGTTGACAGTGCTTATTATTTTTTAGGATTACGTTAATTCTGAATTCTGGCTCCTATGTCACCATGATGACAGGTGCGACAATTGTAAAAAATATTGTAGTTTCCTGTTGCCAGCGTCCGTAGGCTGCGGTTACGGCTTACCATCGGACGAGCCATGGGTTTGCTTTCAGGGGTGGATCCTTTCAAAATAACATAAAAAAATTGCATCGGCCGGGAATCGAACCCGGGCCGCCCGCGTGGCAGGCGAGCATTCTACCACTGAACCACCGATGCTTATATGCAGTGTTACAAACTAATAGTTCTCTTTACCGATATTCAAGACTTATTGCATAACAAAGTACGTACTTTCGTGGCATCTTCATAAAATCGATTCGATCAGGTATTATAATTTCAGCCTTAATCAAGTGACGCTAAGTTTTATATTTCATTGGACATAGTTTGGACTTACAACCTTTTGGGTGTGAGTATGGCGGTCACTTTTACCAATCTAAGCAAATTACTCAGCACCTTTTTATATTACACTGCATTTTGTGGATTAAGTAGGTACCGCTACAATACAGTCTATGCATCTCCCTCGCACCAATATAGCACGAGAAAGATGCATAGAAAGAAAGTACGGATATACTTAGCTTTTGATTGCAACTTCCTCACACTAATATGACACGAGATAGATGCTATACTCGCCGTTAATAGATATTGCGAACTATGTAAACAAACCGTGTTTAATCTCCAATTCAATATTACTAAATCCACTAGAAACCCTCTGTCGATCCGTGTATCTGTCTGTCCGCAGCATAGCTCAGTGGCCGTTATTAGGTACTATAAATAAAGGTCATTGGGCGTTTTTGACCCGCTTTATGATTTTTCGCGTACAGAGACCAAACTAGCTTTAAAATAAAGAATTAAATCTCACTTTTCTAAATATGTACTTTTTCCGTATGTATTAACCGAGAAAAAAAAGTTATTCGACTTTTTGTATCCGAAATAGTGTTTTTAATGTTTTTACTTTCAGCATTGTATAATTGCGTTATGGTTGTGCTTGTGACCTACTTTTCTGGTTTCGCCTTGCAAGAATGTGACTCATACCCCTCAGTAGCACTCACATTTACCTACATTCCTAGCCCTATTTCGTTTGTGTACGCAGTGGGTCATATGCCCGAACAAAATGCCCAATGACCTTTGTAATTTAGTACAGGGGCTTATTTTTTTCTCGAAAGCTTGTACCTAACTTCTAATACAAGCGGAAGTCCTTATCAAATTATTAGTGTTAAAAAGAGACTTCCACTTGTATTACGAGCTACAAGCTTTCGAGAAACGGACCCTAGATATATTATACATAGTAATCACGTCAAAAAGTAGTAGAATAACATGTGGCTTTTTTTTCGGTTAACTCCCCTAATAGTAAAATATGTCCCTCTGACTTTTGCTGCATGGGTCTAAAATATGAAAAATAATAAATAAATAAATAGTGGACTTAAATAATACTTAAAATAAAACTATTTTGAATTTTGAATAACTACGGAACTCTACCTCCTAAGGCCCAAGGCGAAATTTGGCTTCTAGTCATTGCAGACCACGGTCCTACCAGTAGTACTATTGTTTTATACTCGTATTAATGTAATTACATATTAATCCATTAAAATATGACATAAAATACCAGATATTTCATGTCATATTTTCCTAGGATTCTTTAGTTTAGCCTCAAGAGTTCATTTCATGAGTAGGTAGTAGATTTTTTTCCCTGTTGATAATGTCAGACGATTCGAAATTGCTTATTAATAAGCTTACTTGAATAAAGAATAGTTTGACTTTGACTTCAAGAGGAATTCTGCACCTTTACGCGTTTATTTTAAAGTCACTTTCCCAATCTATTTCATGTAAAATACGATATTTGTAAAGTAATGCGGTAGGGTTAATTACAGGCCGGGTTAGTTTAAATTCGTTTGCTCCAGTCAACTTATGATTAACGAGTTTGGGCTTCAGCTTTGCTTTATTGGTATCCCGGTAATTATGAATACGGGTCTTATCTTGTGGTTTTTACTTGCCTGTTTTTCTGGGTGCTATACAACATTTCCATCTTTATCCTGAAAAAAAAAATATTTTTCATCACACTTACTATCTAAGCGCACCATTGCTTGCATGCATAGCGGGAGTAATAGAAAAATGAAATTCCCTAGGGAGTAATAAAAATAACATTACGTCATAGAAAAATATTTTGTCTTAAAACTTTTTTTTGTCCGCAAGTGTGGTGAAAAGCATTGTATCCATCACGGTCGGTAAGCGGAATACTAAGTCGAGTCATTAAAAGCTCTTCTAACACTCTCGTTAGTAATTCCGTACTTACCTCCCTTGATGCACAATGTACTGTATATCTTGTCACAACGTGGCATAGCAAGAATAAATTGAATACAGAGCGTCCCAAACTTAGGAACATGAAGGGAAATATCTTAAATGTCTATGATAGTGTATTTTACTGAAAGAAGACTTTATATTATTTTTAGAAGTTAGTAATTCTGCATTCATCGATTTTCTAAAAAACACTTGCTTCGTCTGGGAATCGAACCGTTTTAAATAGGTATCAAAAAAAATACTCTACTTAATTAAATGCTCAAAATGTGACCACAAGAGACAAGAGGAAGATCACATTTTGCGCATTAAATTAATTAATTTATAAAAAAAATATCCACTTCATTGACTACAGTAGTTTCATATGCCTATGTTTTTAATTTGATTAAACTTATTAATTTTACGTTGTCTACTTTCTTTTAAAATATACTTACTATACTACTTAAATATAGTTATTCTTTTTTAGCTTTTCTTTCAATTAGCATCATAAAAGATGAGTTATTTTTTTTACGTTTAATTCGGTTCGATTCCCAAAACATTGCTATGAATTACTAACTTTTAAAAATAACATTTTAATATATTTTTTTCAGCAAAATACACTATCTACGATATTTATTGTAGGTACTTCCCCTTTAATGCTCTTCATCATGTGCCATAAGTTTGGGACGCTCTGTATTATAAAAATAATGATATGAAGCTCTAAGAACTCCCCTATTTATTCAGGTGTTATACCTGCATGCCTAACACCTCATCATCATCATCAGCTTTTGATAGTTCACAGCTGGACTCTCCTATGCGTATAGACGCATTACGTAGGAGGTAAATGCCCATAATCGCCACGCTGAGCAAGACTAACACCTAATACTTTTTTTTATCGTACGCGCCCAAGCCAGAAGAATCAAAATAAAGAGTAAGTGCGCGTTAATAACGTGGCGGCAGCTCATGGTAAGCACACATTACCTAATGTGAACTAAATACACTATGCTTGCTGCGATTAGTCTAGAGTAAAGTCATAAGTGAAAGGAATTTAATCTTGAGCAAATCTCAGAAATTTGCTAACTAATTCACAAACTAATTTGAAGCATCGGTGGTTCAGTGGTAGAATGCTCGCCTGCCACGCGGGCGGCCCGGGTTCGATTCCCGGCCGATGCATGTTTTATTAATACCTACTCTTATTTTATGTGTACAATTTTAAATCATGCTCTAAATGCTGTTTCGCCAAAGTCGTTTTTATTTATAAATTCATAATATTATAAAACCTGTCCATTTTTTGTTGTCTTATTTAGTATTAGTATTAAGGATGAATGGGCTTTAGTAGAGTGGCATTTGCAGTACCCCTACGCCCTGTTTAAAAAACTATAGGTCATTACACCTTTTTTTACTCTTTGGAAAGTAGTTTTAGGACAAACCCGACCGACGTGATTATAAGAGAAAATCTCAGTTGTCTACAGACACGTGGTGTAATTAGACACAGGCATGTGTCAGCTGGCACGTACCAATTCGTGCCTCCGTTACGTGTCCTGTTTGGCTATTCGGGGGTGAATTCGGAATCTGCAAATAAGGTTGTGACATCTGGCTCGGATTCGTAAAGTGCAATCTATAATCCAACGGACTAAATTGACATATCGCTGACAGGTAAAATGATACCAAACAGCAAAATAAAAATAGTACGGAGTATTATGTCGATAACAATATTATATCGACAAGCTGTAATTTCAATATTTCTATACGAGACACAAACTTTTGCTTGTTCTATTTTCGAGGTGGTAGAGGGATAAAATACGTTTTTACCTACTAGTCACATAACATAACTTAAAAAAGAAATTCTATTTTAGTACTTGGGTTGTCATAGGTACTACATTTATATATAGTTATACGAGTACAACAAACTTAACGGAGATAATTGAAAATCGCAATACAATTTAACTTTGCAACAGACGGGTTTAGGCCACTCTAGAACATATCAAAATAACAAATAGTTCTTGAGTGGCCTACAAAGGTACGAGTACGTCACGACACAAGTGCGAAAAACACGAAATCTGAAACGAGTGGCGATGTTTTAAATCGACACAAGTTACGAATTTCGTTTTTGCACGTGTCTCGTACGACGTTTTTTAGTGCAGATGGCCCTCCGAAATTTTGGACCTGACGTAAAATGACATACTTCTCGCCCTAGAGCCTAAAAAAGGCACCATCTGTACTAAAAAACAATATTTTATAATCGTACGCGAGTCTCCGTGAAATTGAAGTTTGGAAGTTCTCAGAAAACATTCCTGCTCCGATTCCAATAAAGCATTTCTTAGTCAAATATTGGACAAGTCATCTAGCTTCTGAAATTTTTATTTCCGTATTTTATGAAATTAGGTTTGTCGGAGTGAGTTGAATTGGTACGGGTCGCGGCCGAAATTATGTAGGTTAAGTTAATTTTCGTCACTTTGAATTTATGTCTTTACATTATTTTACTACCTTTCTTTGAAAGCTAATACTGTATGTAAATAGGGTGACAGCTGGTGGCTTATGATGGTCTGAGGTTATATAGGTATTTATGAGGTAGGTATTATGATCTATGAGGCCTACTGGGTCGTAGAACAGAAGTAAACAGGGTACTAGGACGGTCACGCTGAACAACTTTTACTATGCAGACTTTCTAGAGATAGCGAAAAATAATCTTCTAATTAGAGGCCTAATTTATTATTAAGGTTTTTTCCCAACTCTTCCTGTGGGTGACATAAGAGTCGACTAAGAGATTTGAAATGTCTCTGATCATGGTTTTATTGAAGATTGATGATGGACAGCAGCATCATCATAGTGTAATGGACACATTACTGCGATCGTCAACCCGCTTGCCCAGCGTGGCGATTATGGGCATTTGCCTCCTAATGCGTCCATACGCTTAAGTAATAGGAGAGGCCTTTGTTCACCAGTGGACAGATATAGGCTGATGATGTGAATGATGTGATGTGATATTGTGTAGGAATTTTTCATAGATATGTTTTTGAAAGCAAAATAATCGTGTGCTCTGGCTGAAAAATAATTATAAGTACCTATGCGGTGCGGCGTTGTCGTGGTGCCAGAACAGGTGCCGGGCTCCTGACTTTGACCGCTTGTCCATGTCCAACCAAGCTGACAGTACTTGTGGAGCACAAACGGTGTCACCATTCTGAGTTAACTGTACGTTGATCCTACAGCAGCACAGTTGCAATATGTCCCGTTTTACAGAAAAATGAGGCAACCATTTGTTTCTGCGTGCTGCGTGCTCGACGACATTTTGTTGGTTGCTTTGTTTATCTTCGCACCATACCGTCGACTGCCGCTTTGTTCCAGGATCGTAGTTACGTTTGTATAGTGACGTTTCGTCACCTATTACCATATTGTACACATTATTTTTTTTCACATAATTATCTTAATATAATAATATTTCATAAAATAATTTGATTTGTTTCATAAAAACTTACTTAATTAGGTATAAGTTATTTGTTATGCACTATGTATGTACCTACACATAGGCACACTCTTCGGTATTTAACCTCATATAACTATAATGACCTAACGCAATTTCCTACTAACAACGAATTAATCATAGCAAAATAGGTACCTACAATATTTTCTTAGCTGTAAACGAGTATAAAAGTTAAGTAAGTATGGAGTTAATAGAAAACGAATAGGTTTAAAAAGTAATCAAACGGGCTGGCCGCTGGGAATAGCCTGATATGGGTGGCTTAATAGCTGAAGACAGGCTTAGGTACTTGTATTAAGACTGCCCGCGAACAAGGCGAAAAAAAATACCATGCGTTGAAAATAAAAATTTGAAAATGAAAATGACAATGCCTCAAAAACATTCTGCTACTTTTTAAGCTTCTGTATCCAAAATGGCAAAAACAGAACTTTATAGATTCACCATGTCCATTTGTCACAGCTAATTTAGGTACTTAGAAACGTTTTTAGTTTGATCAAAATAACTCACATAGTTTTGAGATAAGTTGATTTAAATGCAATTTTCATGCTTGTTGGTGGTTGTTGGTTCCGTAGGGAACTAGTACGGAAACGGTGGACGTCTTTATGACAATGATAATGTCTTATAGCCAATATGTATTATACATATGAAAGAGACAGACAATATTTAGCGGCTTGCAAAGTTAGGAGACGTTTATGAATAAGGGGATTGAAATAGAGGGGATAGTTAGAACTAACAAAGCAAAACAACGTCACTAACCGGTTCCCATACGATTATTTCCTACAAATGATTGTTAAATACAAATAAAAATGTCGTATATAAGTTCCGAAAAGAATAACTCATTTGTCAGAGCGGGGGTTTGAACGCGCGAATAACAATTAAACTCAACACGCCGTACCACCAAGCCACCACGACTTCCTAGCATAAGAATGAAGAATATTAAAAACTGTCAAACCAGTTGGCAAAAAAAAAGACTGTGGGCGGTCAACCCTTCGCAACTTCGTAGGTATTAAACTTGCTGCCTTTTCCTTTTATTTACTTTTCCTGTCTATATTTCGCTATGCCAGATTCTTAAGCAGCTTTGTACAAATCGAAAAGACGTTTTCCTTAGAACAGAAGTTCAACGACCTAAAAACAAAATGGCTGCCACGAACAGACCGTAAGACGTCCATGATTGACGCTACAGCCTTTCACAACTGTCGTGAGCACACGTAACCGTAAACAGAGTTTTTGCTGTCTTGCTACAGAACAGTATAAATAGACGACGCGAGATTATTTTAGTCTCTTTACTCTCGCAAGTATGGAAAAGAGAGTAGCGAGCAGTAAGAATACATTTGTCTCTACATCAAATCTTCCCGAGGGTGTCGCAAGAATCGATTAAGGTATTGAAGTGTCACTGAACATCCATTTATTGACGATTGATGATTAGATTAAATGGGCAGCAGCGTCATCATATTTTTTTATGGAATAGGAGGCAAGCGAGCAAACGTATCGCCTAATGGTAAACGATACCCGTCGCCCATGGACAATTGGACACTCGCAACACCCGTGGTATTACAAGTGTGTTACCGACCTGAATGAGAATGACCGATGAGATAGAAAAACCGATGAGAATACGCTCTTTTCTTCAAGATTTGAAGATCGTAACAGTCCGGATACACCGCAGGCGACAAATCATTCCATTCAATAATATTAATAATATACTCATTAAAGTGATCGCCAACCTGCTTGCCCAGCGAGGCGCTTGTGGGTGTTTTAGGTACCTCCTAATACCTTCGTACGCATAAGTAATAGGAGCAGAGAGAGTACCGTACCGTGATGACTGTCTGTGATGTGATAATTACACTATTTACCACCACTTCAAATGAAATAATACTATGAAAACGCATAAACTCGCGTATATTAATTAAATTGAACTTCATCCCGACGTTTCGAACACTTTACAGGGTTCGTGGTCTGTGGGATCACGTGTAATTGTGTAATCCTCGTGGCAACTGAACAAAAGATTATCCACTTAAGTTATTTTTTTACTAAAGGGGTTACTATAGGTATAAGTTCATGAGATTGTACGTTTACAAAGAACTTTTGACGTGTCATTTATTTCGTGAACGTCTGTGGCTGGAAACAAAACAACGTTTGTCTGTGAAGAATAGCCCAAGTTCTGGTTTCTTCAGTTATTATGTATAGGCGACAAGTTCCAGGAATTACCTAGTCATTGTGAGTACAGTAGTCTCAGAATATATGTACTAAACGAGTCAATTTATATAGAGATTTTATAGTAGAAAAGAAAGTAATAAAACGTAATTATGTTCTTAGTTAGTTAGTTATCCTGGGCTTTTCCGGAACTCGACAACCATTGTGCCTTTTTTGCGTGATAGCGAGGTAGCCCTATTCCAACCATCCAAGCTCCTCCACGAAACTCAGTGTATGTTTCAGGTTGCTAAATGCCTCCTTTAGTGTATGTGGAGTCCCCAAGTACCTACTCCTGTATACCTCTACCTGTTTACAATTTAGAAGAATATGTTTTGCTGTTTCCTCCTCTTCCATGCAATTATGTTCTTACACTTTTAACCAATTTACAAACAAATAATTGGCCTTTTCAAATAATTGGATTCGTCTAAAGTTTCAGTACCAAGTTACCAGTTTCTATCTACGTATCTATCAAATAGATGTCCGATATCTCCATTTTACGGTTCTGTATATCTGTACCAAAAAGGTATCTACAAAATGAACCCTTATGGTACGACTCTGTCCGTCCGTCTGCCACAGTGTTATGTTATAATATATCTCAGAAACCATTGAAGCCTCAATTTCAAATTTGGAATAGTTCTGAAAAACGCTAGAACCTTCAATGCCTGATAAGACGAGGGAGCATAATTTGAAAGTCTAGTTAGTAGGTCCAGTTGGAAATCATTTGAAAGAGCTCAAATTAAACATTCAAGAGCTCAAATTAAACATTCCTAAATGTTTTTTGTATTATTAGGTATCATTGTGAGAAAAAAGTGAAGAACGTTTTGAAGGAAAACGTGAGAACCCCTAATAAACTACATGTAAATTTGCAAGCCCATGAAATATATATAACAAGTGAAAAAATATAATTCTTACATTTATTTTGTGTGCGGAAAGTTAAAAATCCAAAAATAATGCCAGTATCATATGAAAAAACCACGTACGAAATATGGGCATGTTTACGAGCTCAGAAACTTGACTTTTTCCAGAAGGGTCGAAAAATAAATGCCCACACTGTCTGATCGAGCCCATAGGGCCCCAGAAGGCTTACTTTATAGGACGCTAAGGTCTGTCATAAACTAGTGTGCGCAAAAAATACTTTTAGTACAGAAGACGGTGCAAGGAATCAGCGACCTCATCTGTTACATTTAATTAAAGCCGTGGAAGTATTGATTGACTCAAAGTGTATGTTCAAATTAAGTTGCTTATAAAAAAAATTAAACCCATTTTAACACGGCCTATTGCAGTATTTATTATAAATGGACCCTATTTTAATCAATTAGGGCCATGGAAAATTAGACTTGCCTGGTTCTTATCACCTCACGTCAGAACGTGAAATAACAATAAAAATCAGCATTTAAAATCACGACTACACGACTACAACACTTTAAAGTAGGCAAGTGTGTTTTACATTTGTTGTCAACGAGGTAAATTTAGTCAGCTGGGAGAACAGAACAAGTTATTCAAGATTAACAAATAAAATTATCTCATACAAAGCACACAACACATAATACATAATTATGTAACTAATTTGTATCAGATTAATTTAAACATGTCCAATGAATATAGTGAATGTATATACTATTTTTATAATCCACCGCCAGGTATATAATCGAGAACCCTCATTTTAGAGGTGATTAAAATTTGACTTTAATTATTCACATGTGACTTTTTATTAGGAATGTATAACGAAGTGACGATTCAGAGGACTTTAAAACTGTATTTCGTTTGAAGCTCTTTGCAATGGATGCATGTAAATATAATGACGTCAATTATTATGAAATAAATAATACGAAAAAGTGGAGATCATTAACTCGGCAGGTAAATTGTAGAAATATCTTACATTTATTTTTTTGGGTAATTAAGTACATACGTGTATATTTTGGATTAGAATGCAATTTAGATTATTTTATTGATTGTTTAACGTGTACCTTCTGTTTCACTGCTCCTTGTAGCCATGTTTTAGTAAATAATTTTATTGTTTTTAAAAATAAATATAATTTGTGGCTATTGTCTATCTATGAATATCGTCACCATAAGCTTAGAAGATGTAGAATTTACAATTATTGAGAGACATATCAAATCAACGCAACGAGGATTGACAAATGTAATTACAATTTTCGCTTTTTAATGGTATGATTAGCTGTCTTTAAGGGCAGTCTAATCTATCCAGTGTATTGTTTCTTACAGGTTTTCATATGTAGTGCTTTGTGGACTATGTATTTTACGCCAGGTTTATTTTTGGGTGTACCACCGGTTTACATAGCACATTCAAGGAAAATTTCAAACTCAACCGAGGCTATCAGTACCGAAATGGCATCTTGGATATGTGAGTATATTTTTCTTACTACTTGGTAATGATAGTTCCTACTAACTATTTATTATAATAGCCGTACAACAGTGGAACAGATAAAAGGTGGGGTCCTCGTGCAGGGTCCGCCCGGATAGCTACCGGCGTCTTACCCGTTAACCTGCCGCTAAATAACAGTGTTTGCACTGCTGTGTTTCGGTTTGAGCGTAAGATAGCCGGTGTAATTACTGGCATAGATAGAGGCAATCCATCTAAGTCCTTAGGGCAGCGCATAGGCGATTTTCTGATCGCTATGTCCATGGGCCTCAGTTCCTGCTTTCCATCAAGTGGGCTGAGAGCTCAGTTGTCTATCTTCGTCACATAAAAAAAAGCTCATGAATACAGCAATTATAACATATTATCGGTTTCAGCGTCCATTTTCGGTTATGCAGCAATACCCTGGGTGCTCATCATACCACTAATAACACAGAGGTTTGGAAGAAAGGTCGCCTTTTACTTCGTCACTCTCAGCTCTATTGCAAGCCATACTCTTTTGTACTACAGCACTACAATGACAGAATTGCTCATAAGTGAAATAATAACAAGTGTTACATTTGCATCACATACGACACTAGTAATGCAACTCATTGCAGAATACACCTCCCCGCAGTATAGAGGTGTGTGCCTGACTTTGAAAGGTGCCAGTATACATTGGGGAATTTGGGTGGGGAATACAGTAGGAACATTTTTTCACTGGAAATACGTTGGATTGATTGGACTTGTGTGTTCTATTTATTGTGGTACAGCTGTCTTTTGGCCGGAATCACCTTATTGGCTTGCATCTAAACAAAGATACCAAGAATGCCAAGAAGCCCATTATTGGTTAAAAGGTTACTGCACAGACTCCAAAAACGAGCTCAAGATGTTAATTAATTATAACGAGAATATGAACACTATGAGGAAAGGAACAGTATCAGAAAAAGGATATTCTAAATTACGAACGATTATTTTTACTGATGACTTTTATAAGCCAATACTTTTAGCGTTGACATTATATTTACTGTATTATTGTTCCGGAAAGCTTGTTTGTAACATGTACGTTTTAGAAATAGTCATGGAACTTACCGGGAGTGAGTCAGCCGCTTATTTAACAATGCTAGTACTTGACGGGGTTACCGTATTCGGCATGTATTTTGGCTGCTTGCTCGCTAGGGTTCTAAATAGAAGAACCCTGCTACTGACATGTGCATCAAATGGAATCTTATTTTTGTATACTATATCGCTATATCTATATCTAATAAAATGTAACATTGTGGCAAAGAACAAAATTATTATAATTTTACTGATAACCGGATTTTCAATATTCATCACTATTGGACCAATGTTATTACTCTCAACAATTTGTGCCGAAATAGTACCTCTAAAATATAACGCTTTGGCATCTTTTATGGTAGGATTTATTGATAAATTAACATTTAGTATTATTTTGAAATTTTCTCCTTTACTTTTTAAGGCTCTGGGATTACATGGAAGCTTTTTATTCTATGGAATTTCTTCAAATATTTTTTTATTAATATTATATAAATACCTTCCAGAAACCAAAGATAAAACGCTTCAGGAAATTGCAAACTTATTCAAGAATACAAAAATAGAAAATGATTTTATTTTAATTAATAAAGAATAACAATATATACTAATATCGTACCGTACCTATTATTAAAATAAACGAGTGACAAAAGCCAAAACAATATTTTTTTTTATTACCTGTTCAAATATGTACGAGTATGTATATCCGACTTATTTCTAAGACCAAGTATTAGTCTTAAATATTTAATCAACAGGGATTGACAGACAGGTACGTATGACAAGTGGATATAAAGGAAAACAACCATAAAAATATTCCTGTCCACATACCCATATATTGGAAGTTCTGGATTCTGATACACTATTAAATTCGATACTAAATTTCCAATAATATTTATAGGTACTTTTCTTGGTCGTAAATGTTGCTATATGTCATCTCTAAAAGCTTGAATAAAGTTTCACAATCATAATTCCAATCCCAATATATCAATAACAATAATCAAATTGGAAGAATTTTAAAACCAAATAAACAACGGAGTAGTAAAAATCCCATACGTATGCTCGACTATATTGCTTAAAGTTGGAGGCCGTAATTCCTGAATGGAATTCTGGGTAAGAAAGTTTAGACATTTTTATCTTATCTGTATTGGAGGAACAAAATTGTTTTTGGAATTTCAGTTGACTTTTATAGGGCAGAGAAGGATAGTTTACTTAAATGGACGGACAGTGGACAGAGCAGAGAATAAAGTAATTTATTCTTCATTTTAGGCACATTTGGTACAGTCAGCTGCAGTGAAAAGTAGACCCCCTTGAATACAAATTTGTATGCAAGGGAGTCGACTTTTCTCTGTAGCTGACTGTACATGCCTTTGTGGCTGCCAGACGAAGAGAAACCACCATGGGGTCTCAGAAGAACCCTTATTTTCTCAAAATAAGTAGTGCTATAGGCTGCAAAACTGCGCCATTTTTAAAAGCATTTTTTTAGTTTCACCTGACTGAATGGTTATGTGTTTGTGTCTGTAATGAAATCGTAAAGTAAAACATTATCGACAGGCCGGTTACCATTTGAACGGAAATGTTGTACAATATAGGTAATGATAACATGAAGATGATGGGTCTGATGATGAAATGGAAAGTTGACCATACGAACGTAGGAGTGAAATGACTTGTCAGGCGCGGACAATAGGGGCCAGGGGGGGGGCAATTAGGTGCACTTGTCCCCCCCCCCTCTCCTGCTACTGGACTTAGGTATGCCTAGGTGCTGTTTTAAGTATAAAATACTATCCTATCATAGGGCAATGCCCCCTCCAGCCCCCCCCCCCCCCCTGGACGAAGTCCTGGATCCGTGACTTGTAGCCCTGTCAAATTTGGGATTGTTAACCTCCTTTGTTTTGAAATAAGACTATGAAAACGGATAAACTCGCGTATATTAACTAATTTTAACTCGGAATGAAGTTAAAATTAGTTAATATACGCGAGTTTATCCGTTTTCATAGTCTTATTTCATGAGTAATCCTCGCGGTAACCGAAGAAAATATTTCTCCTTTGTTTTAATAAAAAAACGTATAATCGGTAAAAGTTTGTATCAATAATGTATGTCATTTTTATATTGATTTGACAATACACTATTTCCACGAATGTTTTAACAACAAACGAGATTTTATCGCGTTAACTTAAGTTTCATTTTGTACTGACATTTTGGGCATGACGTTAAACTAGTGTTACGCCGATGCCGATTATCTCATATAAACTTTAGCTCCTGTGTTATTTTCAACAAGAACTTATTTACTATACAAACTACACGAAAAAAGACTAGCACCCCATAGCACCTTTGGCAGACTAATACCCCATCCAGATTCCTAGCACTGCGACGTCAAACAAGCTGATTGCAACGTGCCGGGCGAGCAAATTTGTCTTTAATCCGATTATCGCCGTAAACATGCAGCTTCGTTACGGGTTGACTGGACTACGCTGTTTGACTGGAGTACGATCGACTGAAGTAACAGAACGGTCGTTAAATTTGCTAATGGATTCTAACCCCCATATTCAAGTGAAAGTCAAATGATACTTTATTCAAATTGGAATAGCAACAAACTCTTTTGAATGGTCTAAGTTAAATATAGTTTGTCTCTTTCGGTCTTATAGACATAGGTATTGATAAAACTGAAAGGGATTTGACTAATACTTAGCGGTTTACTAAGTTAACAGATGTTTATGAATAAGGGGGTAAGTGTAAAGTACCTAATTTAAGATTTTCTCATTTTATAAGTCAGGCACATTTAGAGGATGAACATTAAGGAACGGACTGCAGAAAAATACATAAACCTACGACAGAGTTTTAGGCTGTCGGTAAACTTTGGTACACACTAGACACGATAAGTTGACTCCTCTTACCGACCACGTTTTTAGGGTTCCGTAATAAACTAGTAACTTTTGTAGTTTCGCCATATCCGTCTCTCCGGAGTACACATGTGCGCGGCGGCGCCGCCGATGATTTTTCCACGCCGCCGCCGCCGATGAATTTGACTGGCGTGAAATCGGCGTGTCAAAAATTTTTATCCGTTTTTAATTCTAATAATTAATCCACAGTAAAAGAAAAGGTTTACAATTTGACCGCGTACTTTGTTTTTATATTCACAGAATCACTTCAAAATGCATCGTAACATTCTTTTTTTATGCTAATCGATCCCATTCCTGATCAGGATCATTAGTTTCTTAGGAGTCAACTTGCGGAAACGCACAGGAGCGCCTGAGAGAGCGCCAGAGAAATGCGAAAGTGACGTACTCCGAATGCGACAAACTCAGAAAGCGACGAACTCATAAAGTGGCGATATCAGAATGTGACGTAATTAGAACGTGTCGCTCTCCGAAAGCGGCCTTTTCAGAACATGACATCCTCAGAAAGTGGCATCTACCGAACATGACCTATCCCGAAAGGGACTTACTAAGAATATGACGACCTCCGCCTAAACGGCAATATCGTGTAAACCCACGAACACGCTGTCAAAGCTAGCTAACAAAGTTGAAACGGGAAGTTGCCATAAAGTTAACAAAAGCATAGATTTTCGTTGAGATCGAGAGGTTCTATGACCAGCGGCCCTTCCGCGAAAAACGAAATTCGTAAATTTCGAGAATTTGTCTCGCTCACTCTAATGACGCCTTCGTTTGAGTGACAGAGAAAAATCCTCGAAATTTACGAATTTCGATTTTCGCTGTAGTAGGCCTGTTCCAGTCGTACATTTCGGACGTAAAGCCCGTCGACAGCTTAGTAGGAGATCCAAGAGCCAAACAGGCCTACTACCGCGAAAATCATTAAATTTATTGAAGATTAATGATGGGCAGCAGCGTCATCCTCAGCGCAGCGAAATCCGCGAAATTCGTAAATTTCGAGGATTTTTCTCTGTCGCTCCAACGAAGGCGTCGTTAGAGTGAGAGAGACAAATCCTCGAAATTTACGACTATCGTTTTTCGCGGTAGGGCCGCTGTCCTGATCTTATACCGAAGATATCGCGGACATAAGTCAGTGCAAGATTAAGAAGGCCCTAAAGCAGGTTAAGACCAACAATCCTCCGTGGGGTGCCCACCTAGTGGTGGAGGGGCTCAGTAACCGTGGGCTGGTCACCCACAGTGAAGCGAAGGGACAACCAGGGCCGGCCAGTTTTCGGCCGCCGGCTGGCCCGAGGAGGACGCTCCAAGTGGGCTCACCGAGCCCGCTTTGGACGCGTGGAGGTGGACCGCAGAGGAAGAGGAGTGTCGGTGTTGTCGTTGCCGTTCTCCCTATCCTCTGCGGCCGAGGCGGGATCGCAGGGGGAGAGGCGTGATGGTAGCGCCTTTCTCCCTACCCCTTGCGACCTTGGCGGGGCCGTTTCGCCGTAACGGCGTCGGTGGGGCTGCAGAGGAAGAGGAGTATCGGTGTTGTCGTTGCCGCTCGCCCTATCCTCTGCAGCCGAAGTGTGGTCGGCGGCATAACCACAGACCTGATATGCCGCCGGGTGCCGGAAATCTTCCGGCATCCACTGTCTCCTTGTGGCGGTCTCGGGAGGGTCCGCCAGAATGTATCATGGAGACCGAGGAGGAAGGCGCGCCCAACCATCTGGCGCGCCCAGCGTGGAGGGTCTTCGGACACCCGCAAAGGAGCTGCTGGCAAGCAACTGCCGCCGGCGGGGTTGCGAATGTAAGCGAGAGCGTCTCGTAACCCCGCCAAAAAGGCGACGAGGTGGCATAGGGGGGAGGGGGGGGGGGGTTAATGGGTATATCGTAGGCCTCATTAACCCAACGGGAGTCCCACGTAACCGCTCGGGTCCCCTCCCGCACCCGAGCGGTATGCGTAAAGCATTTCTCCCCCCCCCCCCCTAAACAAATCCGCCGTCCGCCGCCAGGTCTGCTTGGGGCGGTATATGGTCGGGGTCCCTTCGGAGCGTATGGCCAATCCAGTTCCATTTGCGGCGTTTGATCTGCTGGTCGATCGGAGTCTCACCACAGCGTTCCCATAGATCTGTGTTGGAGATTTTCTCTGGCCAGAACACGCCGAGAATGCGGCGAAGACAGCGGTTGATAAAGACCTGTAGCCGGCGCGAGATGTCTTTAGTGACCTTCCACGTCTCACATCCGTACAGCAACACGGATTTCACGTTGGACCGGAATATCTTGAGCTTAACTCTCCGAGTCAGTTTCCGCGATTGCCATACAGGACGAAGCTGTGCGAAGGTTGCTCTCCCTTTGGCGATCCTTGAAGCGATGTCCTCTTCGGTCCCTCCAGTTTCCGACACTACACTACCGAGGTACGTAAATTTGTGGACTGTCTCCACGCCCTCTGTGCCAATGAGTAACGGTACCGAGCTGGTTGCTCCGCACCTCATGTCTTGGGTCTTCCTGGTGTTGATTTTAAGTCCCGTCTCCAAGGCCTCTCGCCGTAGGTCGTCCATTTTGGCTTGCATGTCGGCACGTGTGTGGCTCAATAGGCATAGGTCATCGGCATAGTCTAATATATTCAGCTGTGGACGTCTTATATTATGGCTGAAATTATTATGATGATAATTTGAAGTATGTTTAATGTTTTTTGATGAAGTACATACTTCAATGACTTAAATATAGTTTAGACCACATTTCTGGGCGACAGCTTTGTTTAGAATTCAGTCGAGGTCACGCCGATTTCACGCCGATCACGCCGCCGCCGCCGGTCAAAAAACCATCGAACGCCGCCGCCGATGATTTTTCGATCGGCGCACACCTCTAGTCCGGAGCACAGCTCGTAGGCCGTTAGTAAATCTACTAGAAATTTGCAATTGGGCACATACATAATTAATCTCTCCGACAAAATGGTAGAATAAAAAAATCGGGTACCTTCTACACGTAAAGTGGGGATGATTTTTTTATTTACTATAATCCTATAGTGTGGGGTATCGTTGAATAGTTCTTTTAAAAAGAATAAGGGTCCTAAAAGTTTTTTTTACAAAGTCAAAAGAGAGTCCTTTCGGTCGTAGGCAGGGTGTATTCATACTGTATACCTACGTTAGTATATACTATGCTACCTGTGAACAGTAAATTGAGCGCAATCAAAATAACAGCGCAAACGGATGGGCATTCTATTAATATTTCAGACTAGTCAACAGAGTGAGCCGTATATGCCCAATTATTGCTGCTATTGATTTTTAACATGCGCTGTTTTTGATTTCTAGAAGTGTTACGAGGAGTACACTCTCGGTCGATCGGGTTTTTTCAAATTCAATTTCAAATGTTTTATTGCGTTTCATGTGTAGGTAAATTTGGTACTTATCTATAGCTAAAAGCTAAGTACAGTATTAACATGAACCCTGAGAGGGTATAGCATCATTAGTGTATGTATATTTATGGAAATTACTGTAAACATGCTGATATCAAAAAGATTTTTAAATTATTTACATCATGTAAAGTAAAAGTGGAAGTGGAATCCATTATATGCTTAAATTGTTTTGGAATTTCCCTGATTTTTATATCAAACCCAAAAAATATGTGACTTATGGTCAGATAACTTATCGTTATATAGAAACAAGAACACATGACTAAAAATCTCTTTTTTTACATACATTTTTGGTACTTTTATTAAACATTCTAAAAGTTTGCGTGCACATCAAGCTAACAACGTAATGACCTTTTTTACAACAAATATACACGTTATACTAGGAACACAACATGTAATATCCGAATTCCTTTGTCGACATTCCCATTTTATCTGCAGCTGTGCCGACACATAGCAACAAGCAATCAAAAAAGGTCACGTTTCAAACTAATGTCGCTTGCGTAACGACTCATGCGCAGATTCGCGCGGCGCGCATCTGCCTTTCGAAATTATTAATAAAAATGTAATTTACGTATTCGACGTTTGAGTATAAGCATCGGTGGTTCAGTGGTAGAATGCTCGCCTGCCACGCGGGCGGCCCGGGTTCGATTCCCGGCCGATGCAAACTCTTTTTTAAGATAAATTCAGTTATTTTAATGACGGAAACAAATTTAATTATGCTAATTACTGATAATGATAAGTTATTGTAGAGTTGTAAAATGTGAGATATTCCAAGTAGGTAAGTAATTCGTGATTATTTTTAAATGATGCATAGATAGATAGGAACCGTAATTTTCTGTTGATAATTCAGAAATTATTATTGTCAACTGTACCTGCTTCAGTCATTTAATTTAGTGCTCTCTAGCCGTACCATGAGATTGGGTTGTGCGGATAGGTAAACGCTAGGTGTCCCATATTTTACAAATTTTAGAAATTAATAACGCATACCCCCTAAATCGGCTTTTTAACCCCAAAACACTCTGAAAAAAAAATCAGCACATTCCTGTAACAGGAACCAAAGTAAATTGAATTGGCAAATTACTATGAAAAAAATTAGTCAGATAGTAAGTTGATAATAATGTATTGTTTTTCTGTTCTCATCTAGTTAATTTTATGATAAAATGTTTATAAATAAGACAGTAGTACTTATAAGTTAATCCCATACAAAAAAAATAAAATAAAAAAACCGAAAAAAAAATTAGTTCATTTTCATACATTGTATAGGAAAATGGCATGAAATTCGGCAGTTACAGAAATAAACAGTTTTTTCGTGTGTTTTAAAGTAAGTAAAAGAAACCGATTTAGGGGGTAAGTATACGTTATTATTAATTTCTAAAACTCGTAAAATATGGGACACCCTAGTACGAGTAAACGCGTGTTAATAACGTAGCGGAATCTCATGGTGGAGCTACTGTAGCCGTACTATGACTTTGCATGTATCGGTGACATTAGGTTTTACTCGATACGATAGATCCTTTCGAGTGTGCGAGTGCGATTCTGCATTATGTATCGAGTAAAACCTAACATATCCTTTCGTTTTTAACTCATGATATGGCTACAGACGAATCTGACATGTCAACAATTAATAGAGTTACATCGTTTAATTCCAAGTTCTGTTAACCACCTTCGTGTTCGTATTTCATCTACCGCACACACCGAAGTTCATACATGTCGGGGATTTGTCCCTGTCTCTCCAACGAATGAGTCATTAGAGTCATCATCATCATAAACTTAAGAGCAGGGCTCTTGTCTGTGGAGCAATTTCCATGTGGTCCTTTCCAGTGCCTTTTCCTTAAGACCCTGATACGACACGACGTCAACTTTTTCTTTCACTTGGTCCATGTACGCCCATTATCATTATTATCAGTCATTAGGAGTAGCAGAGAAAAAACTCCGAGATTTGTAGACTTCGGTGTTCGCGGTAGCAGGCCAGACCAGATCCATGATATCATAACATGGCATGGTCATCCGATAAGCATGTTTGTATACAAAATTTCAGACCAATTATTGCTAACCGATTACCGAAGAGTGGATGAAATTTAACTCTCAAGATTCAAGTGCAGACAAACAAACATCGAGAATAGGTACTCGTTCTTTTTAATCGACAGACTTCAAAAAAGGAGAACGAACCCAATTCCACTGTATTTTTAATACTCGTATGTTACTCGATATTTTCGAGAATTCGATTTTCAATTTTTATTGTATTTAATCGAATGGGTATAACCGCGAGTTGGTCCCGTAGGCACCAAATCAGAGTCTGATGATAGAATCTTGGAGAAATCGGTTTTTTAATTTGGTGACTTGACATAAAAGCACCCTAAGGTAAAAACTATGGTCCAAACTCTCCCCACAATGGTCCTAAACTTAATCGAATATCTTCCATTAGGCACTGGTCTCACCGCGAGATACTAAGCTATGAACTATCGGCTATAAACACGAACAAAAGATTCGCACTCCTGTGTAAAAAAACGAGACACGGCGATACTCGCCCGGCGGTGATAGCTGGGGTCTTTTTCTCGAAAGCTTGTAACTTGTAATACAGGCGGAAGTCCTTATCTAATTTATAGTGCTAAAAAGTGACTTCCGCTTGTATTACAAGTTACAAGCTTTTGAGAAACGGGCCCCTGATAGCTGGGCGAATGTCGCCGTGTCTATTAATCGTGCTATTCATAGGCAACTCCTCATTAATAATAAAAAAAATTGTCAAAGCTAAAAGAATATTGGGACTGACGCTTAATAGGAATGGAAATTGTGGGCCATAATTGTAGTATTGGACTATAGTTGGGAGTCGCAATGTACAAGTTGCAGAACTTTCTTTAAATTGCAGGAACATGACTTGAAAGTTTCCGAGAAATTTCATGAGAATTTGATAGTAAGTTCCCATTGACAATGTTTCCACGGGAATTAATAAAAACCGGCCAAGTGCGAGTCAGACTCGCGCGCGAAGGGTTCCGTACCATTATCAATTTATTATTAAAAAAATACAGTTAAATCAACCTACCTCAAAAACTATAGGAGATAATTTAATCAAACTAAAAATCGTTGATAGAGCTTATTAATGTGCATAACATATATTTTTTTTAGAATTTTATATTGCGTAGTTTAAAAAATAGAGGGGGGACACATTTTTCAGGCTTTGAGAGCTGATATCTCGAAAACGATTTGCTTTCCTTTCCTTTGACCTTTCTACTCGTATTGATACCCCACACGCTTATACACGGTGGAATGTAATCGGTGAACAGGAACCCATTTTTCTAATTCAGTAATCGATGGCGGTCACGTTTATGTAGTACTTAAGTGGAACCAAGTTTTTTTTTAGCATAACAAAGTTTTATGTTGAAATTAAACTTTAATTAAAATTTATTGTCACCCTACTAATGGTTTAGTCTGAAAAGTTTAATACCTCTTTTCAAACTATCAGCCATGCATCGCTCTTATGTTACATAGGAATTAATAGAGTCTATCGCAAAAATTAAAGCACGTGAGTGGTTATTGCTCATTTATGTTTTAAGTTTCTATGGCTGATAGTTTGAAAAGAGGTATTAATTTCAGACTAAACCATTAGTAGGGTGACAATAAATTTTAATTTCAACTTAAAACAATTTTATGCTAAAAAAAAACTTGGTTCCACTTAAGTACTACATAAACGTGACCGCCATCGATAACTGAATTAGAAAAACCGGCCAAGTGCGAGCCGGACTCGCGCGCGAAGGGTTCCGTACCATTATCAATTTATTATTAAAAAAATACAGTTAAATCAACCTACCTCTAAAACTATAGGAGATAATTTAATCAAACCAAAAATCGTTGATAGAGTTTATTAATGTGCATAACATATATTTTTTTTGGAATTTTATATCGCGTAGTTTAAAAAATAGAGGGGGGGGGACACATTTTTCAGATTTGAGAGCTAATATCTCGAAAACGATTTGCTTAAATAAAAATGAGATGTATAAACCTTCATATCATTTTCAAAGACCTTTCTATTAATACCCCACACGCTTATATACAACAATTTTTTTTTTTCTCTCCCTCAGTTACATGTATGGAGGGCCCCCACCCCAATGGTTTTTTTTTACAATTTAGTAACATAATCCTGTAGCGGTTCATACAACACATATTCTTACCAAATTTCGTTACTGTAGCATTTATAGTTTCCGAGTAAATCGGCTGTGACAGACGGACAGACGGACATGACGAATCTATAAGGGTTCCGTTTTGCCATTTTGGCTACGGAACCCTAAAAATGGGTTCCTGTTCACCGATTAAATTCCACCGTGTATACAACTAAAAAAAATTTTCTATCCCTCAGTTACATGTATGGAGGGCCCCCACCCCAATGGTTTTTTTTACAATTAAAATATCATAATCCTGTAGCGGTTCATACGACATATCCTTACCAAATTTCGTTACTGTAGCATTATAGTTTCCGAGTAAATCGACTGTGACAGACGGACAGACGGACATGACGAATCTATAAGGGTTCCGTTTTTGCCATTTAGGCTACGGAACCCTAAAAATGTGTTATAAATAGTTATTTTATATCGCAAATAAAATAATATAAATACTGCCTTGTTTACGGCAGTAATTATACCTCATAAGGTATGACTATGACCTACTGTCTTGGCTTGAATAGATTATTTGTTAAAAAATTTAGATATCCGAGAACATTCTCTATCGAAGTTTCACAACATAAAAAACTTCTCCTTTGTTCAATGCTCCCAACGTTTTACGTCATGTTAAAACTCGATTCATTTCCAGTCAGTACTACATCCGAGTCTCACCAGTTATTAGACCGGCTGCGAGTTGTATTTGTCCGATAGCAACCATGTTTGGCGACATTCATTAACAACATTCAATGGCGAGATTGGCGAGATCGCTGATTCCCGATAAATTCGCACTGATAGCCTGGCAATGGAGATAGAGATCCTAAGCATGTCATTATACTTACTTAGAGCTTGTCTATTAATCACGTCATACGATTTTGGCCTATTTTAGACTCAACACCCCCCATCCCCCATTCAGGATTTGGTTATGTTTAAAAATTGTTTAAAAAAAGTATAGATTACATATTTTTTTACTAGCTGTAATGCTATTCAGCAGAGAGTAACAAAAAATTACACGTAATTTGTCCGATTACATACCCTGGTGACAATTGGTGATTTCCCCCCCTCTATACAGTATGGCGTGACTAACGGACAAGCCCTTACCCCTTGTTCATAAACGTCTCCTAACATAGCAAGCCGCTAAGTATTGTTCCCTTCCTCTTATAGGCCTATTGATAAGATCGAAAGGGTCAAACAATACTTATGAATAAACGGGTTACTCACAAACATTCGAACACACCTCTATTGTCATAGCTTTAAGTCCAAGCCAGATCGGATGCTTGATCAGATCAGATGCCAAACAGATCGTGTGCGTGGCGTGCGAATGAGATGTCATCTAGATGGTACACCGTTTGGCTGGTCACGCGCACAGCGGACGCCTTTGGGCCGTGGTTTTTCTCGCCGACGGCCGGTGACCGACGCGTGTCCGCCCCCGACGACGTTCAAATGTTTTGTTTGCGAATGTTTAAGGGTGGTTTCTCTGAAACGTCGCCGGCAGCGGGTAACCGACGACGTGTCAGAGAATACACCCTCAAACATTCGCGAACAAAACATTCGAACGTCGTCGGCGGCGGACACGCGTCGGTCGCCGGTCGCCGGCCAGAAAACCCACGGCCTTAGAGTTTATGCTGCATCATGACCGCTCCGATATATCATCTGATGGCGACTGTGCCTATTTACATAAAAAAAATGTATGTTTATTGATCACCACAAACAAAAGATATCCCAGTTATTCCCTACGCGGATGCTACCAAAGCACCTCCCTCGTAATGTATCTCTGTGGAATAACGGGAAAGTTTAAAGGGAACTTAATTTAATATGAACATATTTTTCACTAATAGCTGTAACGTACTCGTGCTATCTAGTAATATCATAGAGTGCACCATAAAGACGAACATTTCGCTAAGTGGAGGTGAACACTTTCCAAGTAAGATTGAATTAGTTTTCAGCAAAAGTGCTGAATACTGATAAAAGTGTATTGTAATTAAATTAGTCAGAATATGTTATGTTAGTAACATGTTGGTAACTTTATAAAACGCGACCCAGATGCGTTTTAAAAAGTTACTATTTACAATTTTGCTGTTTGCTTCTTTTTCTAGCCAATAATTATGTGCGTGCGTTAGAGAGGCAAACTGCGAAATTGCAAAATGTAACTTTTTAGTACAAATGGTGCGTTTTTAGGCGCTAATGCGAGAAGTGGCTCATTTTACGTCAGGTCCAAAACTTCGTAGGGTCATCTGTACTAAAAAACGTCGTACGAGACACGTGCAAAAAGGTAATTCGTAACTCGTGTCGATTTAAAACATCGCCACTAGTTTTGATGTTTTTTGCACTTGTGTCGTAATGCGCTATTATAAAACGCGACTCTGATGTCTGTCTAAATCGATTTTCGTAAATTATGGAACTAAACAGAAAAAAACTTTCACGATTATCACTCATAAACTCATAATATTTCAAAGACAAGCGGGTCTTAATCGCGTCAACTTACGTTTAATTATATCCTGACGTTTCGGGCATGACGTTACACCCGTGGTCGCAGGCCTGTCTTTGAAATATAAACAGAAAAAAAATCATCAAAAAAAGAAAAGCTATATTTAAACAGAAAATCATCTCAGCTAAGACTAAGCCACACCAGTGTGCATCGCGTGTACGTGGCGTGGACGTTGTAGCTTATGTAAATGTCATATTAGATAGCACACGGCTTGCTAATCAAGCACCCGTGCAGGCCACGCAACCGGTGCGCCATCCAATATGCCATGCTGCACACGCATTGGTGCGGCCCAGCCTTAAAGCTTTGGAACTAGTCATTCTTTGTCAGCCTCCGTAGCCTAGTCGATAGTGACCCTGCCTACAAAGCTGGAGGTTCCGGGTAATCCGGGTTCGAATCCCGGCGAGGGCATTATTTGTGTAGGTATTTATTTATCACAAATATTTGTTCCTTGGTCATGGCTGTTTATGTATAATTAAGTATCTATATGTATATATCTATTATATTATATCGTCGCCTAGTACCCACATCACAAGCCTTATTGAGCTTACCGTGGGACTAGGTTGATTTGTGTAAGATGTCCCAAGATATTTATTTATTTATTACTAGCGACCCGCCCCGGCTTCGCACGAATACTATACCTACATAAAAACCTTCCTCTTGAATTATTCTACCTATTTAAAAAAAAACTTATCAAAATCCGTTGCGTACTTTTAAATATTTAAGCGTACAAAGGGACTTAGGGACAGAAAAAGTGACTTTATTTTATACTATGTAGTGATTCCTAGAATTTAAATCTAGTTTAGCATGCCGCCAATCATGTTTGTCACTGGCCCGTTAAAGTTAACGTGAACTTTCCCGAGCCAATCCCAACGGCATTAATGCTATTAATACTGAATGAAATGCAAACATTTACCATATCGTTATTCAAAGATGGCGACCGCGACCTGTTTCCATAATCTCTTGAGGTATAAGTATGTAGTTGTAATATTATGTATAATGTATGTGTTCAGACTGAGTCTGCGTGTATTCCCTGAGCGATCATGCTCTCTGCAACAAATATATTTTATCAAACCGCGCTTAGAATTATATAGAATAGGTATATCGTCCTATTGATATTGCTGCAAATACCAGCTATCTGCACGTATTATGTTATTCGATAATGAATTTAATTATCATTATAATTAAATTAATTCTGCTAAAACCTGATTTGTGTAGATAGCTGATACTGCAAATACAGTAATAGGACGATATACAGGGTGCTTCTTGGGTCATGAGCAGGAGCAAACAGGGTACTAGAGACGGTCATGTTGAGCAACTTTCAATACTGGGATAAACAAAAAAATCACAAAAAAAGTTATGAGTTAATTGATCCTTAATTGAAGTATCAATTAACTCATAATTAAGAGATTTTTATGCAATTTCTCGGTTGTCTCGGAAGTGAAAGTTGTTCTGCGTGACCGTCCGCGTCCCCAGTATCCCTATTTCTCGTACTTATTAGTTTACAAGTATATTAGTTATTAGTTACTAGTGAAAATTTTACAAGTCCTAATATTTTCTGTTTCTCGAAAATAATTATTAGACTGGTAACTAATATTGGTAAACTAATAAAAAATATTAGTCCAACTTGGCTGTTTGGGGTATTACCCATGCCTTATTACATAATTAAAAAAAAAATTAAACATTGGCGGTAAAAAGCAAATTGTTTGTTTAGTTTAAATCATGTTAAAATAAAATATTTTAATTTATTAAGAATGGATATGAAGTTGATAGTTTTGAGGAATATATTGGAAGGCAGATATATTTTATTTGGAAGCTTTTCGGACACGTTAACCTAAATAGATAAACGTAAAAATGGGAGGAATTAACAATTTTAATTATTTCTCATCCGAATCCGTCCAGATTTAATAATTTTCTTTAGTTAACTGTGATAAATACACTCTAATAGCTTGGACTAATATTTTTTACCAAGCTTCGGCGACTAATAGCTTTATGAGTGTATTTTAAAAGTGTAGTTATTTTTCTTTGTATTCGGGAAACCAAAACCAAATTAGGTCTAATAATATTAGCTAATATTTATTAGTTGGTTACTAATAACTAATATTTTATTAGAGCGGCTTCGAGAAACGCAAATTTGTAAACTTGTAAAAAATATTAGCCCATGGACTAATATTACTAGTCTAATAAGGTACGAGAAATAGGCCCCGCTCATGACTCAAGAATCGTCCTGTATAGTATACTCGTATCAAACCAACTTTGCAGTACGAGTAACAGTAGGTACAAATCGCAACCGTGCATCTTTTTTTGAGTCAATAACATTAGATTTAAACTTTCACGATTATCACTCATATTTTAAAGACAAACGGGTCTTGCCCGAAACGTCAGGATAATAATTAAACGTAACGTAAGATTACGCGATTAAGACCCGTTTGTCTTTAAAAAATCAATAACATTAGGGTAAGAAAGAAAATCTGTGCCTCAAAGGAGTAAAACTTTAGTTTTCTTATTTTATAATGTCGGAATCTTAAACCTATTACCTACATTTACATACGTTACACGCCCAGCGTGGCGATTATGCGCATTTACCTCCTAATGCGTCTATACGCATAGATAACAGGAGAGGCCTACGTCCAGCAGTGGACTGTCATAGGCTGATGATGATACAAATAAAAGGGTGGCGAAATGACCAGTGACCACTTAAGGCCAAGCCATACGTGTACGTGCACACGCGTGCGTGCGTGATGTGCGCGTTGTAGCGTATGTAAATGTCATATTACATAGCACACCGCTTGCGTGCTGGGCTCGTGCGCGTGATTTGAAAACGGTGTGCCATCTACTATAACATTTATTCCGTTACAACGCGCACGCCACGCACACGCGCACGCGCACGTGCTGCACATGTATCCGGTGTGGCTCAGCCTTTAGGCCTATTCGTCGGGGATAGTGCAATACTAGTCCGTGGGCTAGTCGGCCTGAAATTAGAAAACGGTATAATTTGGGGGTACCAAGTGTCCTTTTTACAGTAGTTAGACATATTCATAAGGATGTTAAAAAAGTATGATAGACATCTCCAAAGGGTAGCTAATAGGCATACGGGCTATTTCAAGATTTCCATTGTATGACAGGTATGGTTAAAATTAGGAGGGACAAATTTTCCTTTTCATGGCTATTAGGTAAGCTTATAAAAACGTCAAAAATGCAAGATTGCCATTTATAAGTGCTACCTAACAAAAATGAGGGCCAATCAAAGATGGTGGATCTCAAGTTTTACAAAATCGAGTATATCTCGAGAACTATTAAATATATCTAATTACTCTCTTGAACAAAATTAAAGGCATATCTGTAAGCTTCATATTTTGCATATACACCATATTGCTAAAACCAACCAATAATTAATTATGACCAAATTTATTTTCAATAAATCACTAAGTATACGGTGGATTATGACTACAATTCATTTAAATATTTTTTATCGGTCTTTTTTTTAATACCGCCAACAAGTTATATACATCAAATTAAAGCTTATTAAATACACTATCTTTAAAAAAATATTTAATTTTTCTAGCGTCATGACTACTATGTAAAAACACGACACAAAAAAAATCTAAATCACGAAATTTTCATAAATTTGGTCATAATTAATTATTGGTTAGTTTTAGCAATATGGTGTATATGCAAAATATGAAGCTTACAGATATGCCTTTAATTTTGTTCAAGAGAGTAATTAGATATATTTAATAGTTCTCGAGATGTACTTGATTTTGTAAAACTTGAGATCCACCATCTTTGATTGGCCCCTATTTTTGTTAGGTAGCACTTATAAATAACAATCTTGCATTTTTGACGTTTTTATAAGCTTACCTAACAGCCGTGAAAAGGAAAATTTGTAACTTCTAATTTTAACCATACCTGTCATACAACGGAAATCTTGAAATAGCCCGTATGCCTATTAGCTACCACTTTGAGATGTCTATCATACTTTTTTAACATCCTTATGAATATGTCTAACTACTGTAAAAAGGACACTTGGTACCCCCAAATTATACCGTTTTCTAATTTCAGACCGACTAGCCCACGGACTATACCGCGTAACTACCGAAACAGATAGAGTTCAAATATCCAACAATTGACACTCAAATTGAGCCTAATTGAATTTGTTAGACGCGGTATTGTACTATCCCTGACATAATATTGTAGATGGGCCATTGTCAGATTTAAGATAGATTTTTTCGGTGGACATACGGTCTAAAGTTAAGGAATTCCTGTACTAATTTTGGAATAAAACAATTAACGGTACAACTAGGTTCGCCGGTTTACAGCCCTATGCAACAAAATAGTAACAAAAATGTATACAAGCTGCTAACTTTTGACCACCGAGTGGACAGCTTTTGTTTTTCCGACTGACAATAAGCCAGATTATTATATTTGTAGATAATGCTGCAGGAAAGCGCGGGAAACGTGAAACGCGTCGGTCGGGTTTTCGCTGCTCTTAATTTTAATAATTTAAATTTTAGATATTATTGCACAGGAAAGTGATAATTTGTATATATTTCTTTAAATTATATATGTTTTATTATTTTTGTATATATAGGTAGTGTAATCTCATCTTATTTGGTAAGTTTTAGTATTTAAGTGTAGTAATGGGGGACGATCCTCCCGATCCTGGTGGTGGCAACCTCCAGGTCGGTATGAACGTCGTGATTGAATCGGAAATGGATACTGATACTTCAGTCAGTAGTAAATCGGAATTGAAAAGGCCTAAGGTGTACAAGCGTTGCAAACATTGCAATAAAAAACGACGAAAGAATAATGGCGGCAATTATGTTTGCGATTGTGAAACAGAGACTCTAAAAGAAATTCCAGCTCAATCAAATATCAATAACCCTAATGTAAAAATAGACGCTAATGTTAGTAACAATAATAGCAGTAATAATACCTCTACAAAAGTCGGTAGGGATTTGTTTACGCCCTCAGACGTGGCGCCTTTTACAGTTCATGTACAGTTGAAACAACAAACTGATCCCAACTCGTCCCTGCACCCGGTGGCTTTCGGTAAATTCTTAGTCAAGCAAAACTTTAAAAATATCATTAATGGAAGCGTAAAGCGAATTGGCAGGACCAGAATTTCTATGGCATTTTCATCTCACACTGATGCTAATTTATTTGTCACGGATCCGTGTCTCGGGCTAAATAATTTATCCGCATATATTCCTTCATTTTCAGTGACCCGCATGGGCCTAACCCGCGGCATTCCAGCACAATGGTCGGAGGAGGAAATTATAGAAAATATTTCTGTTCCTGTAGGATGTGGAAAAGTAATCAAGGTTCGGCGTTTAAACCATAAGGTTATATCGAATGGGTCTGTTTCCTGGCAACCCTCCGAAACAGTTGTCATACTTTTGACGGCCAAGTATTGCCAAAAAGGATTTTTTCATGCTACAATGCGTTAAACGTGGAATTGTACATATTCCCTACGATCCAGTGTTTTAACTGTTGTAAATTCGGACACACTAAGAACAACTGCAGGTCAAAGCCTAAATGTTTCAAGTGCGGACAGTTGCACTCTGGACATACCTGTTCTGTGGAGGAGGAAGATTCCATTTGCTGTCTATGCAATGGTTTCCATTTCGCCACGAACAGATCATGTCCAGAGCACAAAAGGCAAAGAGACATAAAAGTATCTATGGCGAATAATTGCATCTCGTATGGAGAAGCAGTGAAGTTGCATCCAACTGTTACAAAATCTTTTGCAGATGTTCTTAGGACACAAAATCAAACCCAGGTTCGCTCAAGTTTACCAGACAACACTCGTAAACCAGTCTCAGATTCTTATATGCCTCCTCATTCATACAAAAAAACTGTGTTTCTCAAACCTCGTTCCCCATCAAGGAAAACTGCAACAGGTTACGATGTGGCTGCACATAAGTCAATAATTAATGAACAATCTCTTCCATCTTCACCTAATGGGGTTGCTCTGAGACAGGATTCTCATGAAGAGCCCCAATCTAAGGATCAATCTGTTGCTGAGGAAATCCAAGCCTTAATTAAAACCTTATCTAAGCCTAATATTACCATACCGTCCCACGTTGCCCCCTTGCTTGAAGAGCTTGTATATACTATTAAAAATAATGGACAAAATAGTTCAATGGAACTGCAGAAGTATAATAAGTAAAAAACAAGATTTCATTTATTTATTAAACAAATTTAAACCTTTCATTTTTGCTCTCTCTGAGACATGGCTTAAGCCTGGTTCTCTTCTCAGAGCTAACGGCTGTACATGCCTCAGAGAGGACCGTCCTGATGGGTGCGGCGGTGTAGCTCTACTCATCAGGAATTCAATTTCATTTTCACCATTTCATCTTTCATCACACAGCAATGATATTTCAATTGTTGCTGCCATTGTAAATAACATTTGCATCCTTTCTGTATATATTCCTCATCCATCATCAGCAGTATTTGATGAGCTTGAATTAATAATTTCTTCTCTACCTAGGCCCTTGCTAATTTTAGGGGATTTTAATGCGCACCATCAGATTTGGGGTAGTTCTATATCCAACTATCATGGAAATCGAATGATTCAAATTTTAGATAGTAATAATTTATGTGTTTTAAATACTGGTTCTGCCACCCGTCGAACTGCACCCACAGAGTCAATTAGCGCTATAGATTTATCTATTTGTTCAACTGAATTAGCCTCTTCTCTCACCTGGTATGTTCTGAACTCAACATATGGAAGTGACCACTTCCCTATTATAATTACTTTTCCATCTTCTATTCCATCATCTCCTAGGCCTAGCCCTAGGCTTAAATACAATTTAGGAAATGTGGATTGGGACCTATTTAAAAGCCGTGTAGAGGAGAAATTATTGTGTTTGCCCATTGTGGATCACAATAATATAGTTAATTGCTCGGTAGCCTTATCCCAGGCTATTACTGAAGTTGCTGATGATATTTTTCCAGTAAAGAATAGTGCATTAGGTAAGATTCCTTCACCTCCTTGGTGGGATGATGAATGTTCACAAGCAATTAAACGGCGTAAAGCGGCTGAAAGACAGTACTGTAGGTTCATGACAGATGAGAATTTTAATTCATATATGCATGTTGCTAGGGAGACAAAGAAATTGCTGCGCAAGAAAAAATATGAAGGTTGGAGACAATTTTGTTATTCACTCAATCCCAGCGTAAAGCCTTCCATAGTATGGAATAATATTAAAAGATTCAGAAATGCCTTCAACGATACTCCCAGACATTTACTTCCACCTGACCTTGCTCAGCAATTCATGGACAAACTAGCACCTGCATATGTTCCGGAGAGATATGTTTTTCAACCTGCTTCCTTTTTATTCTCTGAACAGTCAGATTGTTCTAGTTTTAATGGGCCATTTAAAATGGAAGAACTAAAAGGTGTAATAAGTAGTTTAAAAGATTCTGCACCCGGAGAAGATGGAGTTCCATATTCTTTTCTAGTTAATGCCAGTGATGGTATTCATTTGTACTACCTAAACATAATAAATTCTGTTATCCAGTCTGGTACTGTTCCTGAGGCATGGAGATCTCAAATTGTTCTTCCCATTTTAAAACCCAACAAATTGCCTTCAGATGTTTCGTCCTACCGCCCAATAGCCCTATCTTCAGTTTTCACCAAAATAGCAGAACACTTAGTTAAAAACAGATTAGAATTTTATCTTGAGAAAAACCACTTACTGTCATACAGTCAATTTGGTTTCCGCAAGGGAAGGTCTACTTATGATAGTTTGTCAATTTTTGTATCGGAAATTCAACTAGCTTTCTCCAAAAATGAATCTGTAGTTGCAGCTTTTCTTGACATTAATGCAGCCTATGATAATGTATTAGTATCAGTATTACAAGACAAACTTTACAAGTTAGGTATACCAATATTACTAATACATTTTATAGTTAACCTTTTATCTGAAAGATCTATTAGTCTAATTATAGATGACACTAACAGGATTTCTCGTTTAGTGTGGAAAGGTCTTCCACAAGGATCTGTATTAAGCCCATTGTTGTACAACATATATACTTTTGATTTAGAGTCCTCGTTAAATGGCTTAGTTAGAGTTTTGCAGTATGCTGATGATTTACTTTTATACTCTCCAAATCTTTCAATAGAACAAGCCTGCAGAACCATAACTTCTTCATTAAGTTTATTAAAACAATGGTTAGAATTCAATGGACTGGATCTCTCAGTCTCTAAAAGTGTAGCCGTTTTCTTTTCTAGAAAGCTAATTCCTCCTCCAATCATTGTGCAATATGGTACCTGTCCTATACCTGTTAAAAAAGAAACTAAATTTCTAGGTGTAATCCTTGATGCAAGATTAACAGGCCTCCCACATTGCGATTATATTGTGTCAAAGTGTGAAAAAAATATCAACATCCTCAGGTGTGTTTCTGGAGTATGGTGGGGTTCACATCCTTTTTGTATGAAATTGATGTACAATGCCTTAATAAGAAGTAATCTTGATTATGGAACATTTCTCTTGGAACCCGGTAGCATAGCTGGCTTTAAGAAATTGGATTGTATTCAATCAAAAGCGCTTAGAATAATTTGTGGGGCTATGAAATCCAGTCCAATTAATGCTATGCAGATTGAGTGTGTTGAACCTCCTCTACATTTTCGTCGTCAGTTTCTTTCAGACAGGTATATTTTCAGGTGTTCACAATTTTCAAATCATCAACTTTGGTCCATTTTGCCCGAGCTCTTGCATCAAGTTTTAACATCTAGATATTGGAAGAACAAAAACCCTCCATGTGTAATTAAAAGTTTTGAGAGGCTTAAATCTATTTCAGCACCTATAGTTACTTCCTCAACACTTCCAATATTTCAGTACAATTTTGATTCTTTGACATTAGTTCCCCATGTTCTTGTTAATATAGGTATAGCAAAAAATGACATAGAACAAAATCAACAATTTCTTAATTTCATAGGAACTGATGGCCATGGTGCTCATCACATATATTCAGATGCTTCCAAAATATCAAATAATAGTTGTGTTGGTGTTGGAGTTCTTCATATGCAGTCCAAGATTTACCAAAAGATTAAATTGCCTCCTGAATCATCTGTATACACCGGTGAGTGCTATGGCATCCTAAAAGCAATAGAATTTATAATCATCATGCACCTCAAAAGAACCATAATATTCTCTGATTCCTTAAGTTCTCTCCAGTCAATATCAAAATTTCCATTTAAGTCAAAATCCCACAATCCAATTATTTATAAAATCCGTAACCTTTTATTACAATGTCACAATTTAGGATATTCTGTGACGATTGCCTGGATTCCTGGTCACAGAGGAATTAAAGGAAATGAAAGGGTGGATTATTTAGCTCGAGACGCCATTGACTGTGGGGATATGTTTCCGTACAAGAATATTACTGAAGATTTGTTAACGCTACCTAGATTATTCTTACGAAAAGAATGGACGGAACTATGGTCATCTGGTGCAGGGGCTGGGGCCATTCACTATAGGCGTATTCAACCGAATATTCCCATTAAACCTTGGTTTGCACATATTTATTTATCAAAACCCGCAACTAGCATGATTATTAGACTAAGATTGGGTCACGCTTGTACACCCGAACACCTGGCAAGACTAAAAATTGTGTCCAGTTCTGCATGTGCTTGCGGCACGGATCCAGCTGATTTTAATCATATATTCTTTCAATGTAACTTGTATGTAGGGTTTGCAATTCGAATATTCGAGTATTCGAATATTCGAATTATTCTCCTTAAATACTATTCGAATTTGACAACAGTCATTATTCGAATAAAACGAATATTTCGAATAGTGAAAAAATGTTTGAAAAGAATTATTTTTTGCGCAGAATTACAATAAAATCCCAATATTAACATTAACATCGATGTAAAAATTTATTTCAATGACTAAACAAAGTTAAATTCAATGAAATATATTGAAATATTCGTTATTTATTGGATTTACTTAAAGGTGATAGCTTTAATTGTTTTCCAAAAATGTTCAAATGCACTTTCTGCAAGCAAAGTTCTAACAGATTCCTAAAAAGTTAACAAACAAACACCAGGTCCAGAGAGTTTAGGATAAGTAAAGAGCATATATTATAATATATTATATGTTGTAAATATCAATATGAAGCCATAATGGCCACAATATCTACCGAATGTAATAAGTGGGAGCAATGGCGATTCTAAAATTATACGACTATATTTATGTTTATGATACTATTTGATTTGTCGTATGTACCTTACAGGTACATTGTAGAAGGTACATTGTACCTTGCCAAAGTAAATATTTTCTAAACTAAATCCATACCATAATTAGGTATTGTAAATTAGTATTAATATAGCGACCCTGATCACTTGTTTCGTAATTAATATGAACTGTAATACCCTAAAAGCTCGGTCATATGTTGGTGTCTTGATTTAGAAATTATGATAAAATATCAGTACCTAGGTACACAAATAAAACTAAATTGACTCATTATAAAACGGGACAGTTTTTATTCCCTGATCCCTTGAATAAAGTTTAACTTACTGCTCAAGTCAATTAAGCAGCTTTTTTATTAACAAAATGTTTGATAAATTAAATTACTTATGACCAATATTTTTTACTATTACGCTACATGTATTAATTATTGAATATGCCAATCTTATACAACCTAAGTTTTAATTTAATTTTTATTTTAGACTGAAAACCCTCTTGCTTGGTTGTTAATGGTTATTTTTTCATGCAACGTTTTAGAATATTTATTCATAACGAATAATTCTTGACCTTAGTTCTACTTCGATTTATAAAAGTACACATATATGTCAGATCAAAAAATGGATATTGGATAATATGATTAAAGATATCAAGTATCTCATATTTAAATCCATATGAAAAACAATTTTTAACTCCTTACATTGAATCTAGAGTTCTAGACCAGCTAGAATGCTGTGGACCGTACCTAGCTCTTGGGTAGGTACCATAAGTCTGTTTTTGGATATTGCACTTTCAGCGCATATTTAACTCCGTTCTCCACGAAGGGAGAACTCCAAGAGCATGGAGCAGGAGCATGGTAGTTTTATTTTTCAAGAAGGGGGATAAAACCCTTCTCAAGAACTACCGCCCTATATCGCTCCTGAGCCACGTTTACAAGTTGTTCTCGAGGGTCATCACAAATAGGCTGACGCGGCGGTTAGACGACTTCCAACCACAGGAGCAGGCCGGGTTTCGTGGAAGGTTTGGCACCATAGACCACATCCACACAGTGAGGCAGATTATACAGAAGACCCAGGAGTATAATCAGCCTCTGTGTCTAGCTTTCGTGGACTATAAGAAGGCCTTTGACTCTGTCGAGACCTGGTCTGTTTTAGACTCTCTGAAGCGATGCCAAGTTGACTATAGATACATCGAGGTGCTAAAATGCCTGTATGACGCCGCGACTATGTCCGTCCAAGTACAGAACAGTCAAACAAGATCGATTCTATGACATCGAGGAGTAAGGCAAGGGGATGTTATATCCCCGAAACTATTTACAAATGTATAGGAGGACATCTTCAAGACTTTAAACTGGGAAGGACGGGGCATAAATATAAATGGCAAATACATTTCGCATTTAAGGTTTGCCGATGATATCGTGGTCATGGCGGAATCGCTGCAGGAGCTCCAAGAAATGCTGCACAGCCTAAATGTAGCCTCCCAGCGAATTGGCCTCCGGATGAACCTGGACAAGACGAAGGTCATGTTTAATGATCTCGTCATGCCGGAGCCAGTAATCATCGATGGCACGCCTCTCGAAGTTGTCAAAGAATATGTCTACCTTGGCCAGTTAATGCAGTTGGGTAGATACAACTTTGAAAAGGAAGCTAATAGGAGAATCCAGTTGGGTTGGGCAGCGTTTCGGAAGTTGCAATAGATATTCTCGTCGGATATACCTCAGAGCCTAAAGACGAAAGTTTTTGACCAGTGCGTCCTTCCTGTTATGACGTACGGATCCGAGACGTGGACACTGACTGTGGGGCTAATCCACAAGCTTAAAGTCGCGCAACATGCTATGGAAAGAGCTATGCTTGGGGTCTCTCTAAAGGACAAAATTCGAAACGAAGTGATCCGCCAGAGAACCAAGGTGACCGACATAGCTCTGAAAGTTAGTAGGTTGAAGTGGCAATGGGCTGGCCACATATGTCGCAGAACCGATAACCGCTGGAGCAAGCGTGTTCTGGAGTGGAGATCGCGTCTTGGTAAACGTAGCGTGGGAGGCCCTCCGGCTAGATGGCGGGATGATTTGCATAAGGGGGCTGGCAGAAACTGGATGCATAAAGCAGCAGACCGAGCTTTGTGGCGTACCTTGGGGGAGGCCTATGTCCAGCAGTGGACTGCAACGGGCTGATGATGATGATTTTACGTCATATATTTTGCAATTAGACGCTATGGAAACATGAATTAGTAATTTTTTCAATAATATTCGTTTTATTCGAAAAATTCGAATATTCGAATACTGGAAATCGAAGTATTCGTTTTATTCGAATTGTATGATCGTTCCTTGTTATTAAACCAACTGTCATCAATCAAAATTCCATTCCCGACTTGTATTTCATCGCTCCTATGTATTAACGCTTCATCCTCATCCGTATTTAAATCATTATATTCTTTCCTTTCTCTTAATGATATCAAACTTTAACATGTTAAAATGTAATATCACTTTCCTGTTTCCTTTTTCCCTATTTCCAAATTTTCCGAATTTCCTAATCCATTAATTCCGTTTCCCCGCTTATTCGGCTGGCTGAATGCGCCAAGAGCGCGGTGCTATTAAAAAAAAAAAAAAAAAAAAAAAATGCTGCAGTGTTTGAAGACGAGAGTCTTTAATCAGTGTGTGTTGCCAGTGATGACATACGGTACTGAAACGTGGCCGCTTACAATGGGCCTCATAAGAAGGCTCAAAGTCACCCAAAGGGCAATGGAGAGGGCTATGCTAGGAGTCTCTCTGCGTGATCGGATTAAAAATGAGAATGCAGCAGAACCAAAGTAACCGAAATAGCTCTCCGAATCGCTAAACTGAAGTAGCAGTGGGCGGGGCACATTGCGCGTAGAACCGATGGCCGTTGGGGCGGGAAGGTTCTTGAGTGGCGGCCACGTACCGGAAGACGTAGCGTGGGTAGCCCCCCCACAAGGTGGACCGATGACCTGGTGAAGGTCGAAGGAGTCCGCTGGATGCGGGTGTCGCAGGACCGGTCATTGTGGCAATCTTTGGGGGAGGCCTATGTTCAGCAGTGGACGTCTTTCGGCTGATATGATGATGATGATGAGATGATGCTGACGTGACGGCAGAATGGGAGGAAGTATCCCTCCCCACCACTAGGAGATATATTCCCGTACTTCCCACATCACCAGCTTTTAGGCCAGCCGTACACCTCATACGTAAGTTATAGTAACGTGGTCAGTGGCGTGCACAGGGTTTTTAGTTAGGGTAGGCAATTTTTTTTTATCTGAGCAACAAACAATATTGACCATCGCATTACAAACTCACAAGTGGATAGACTTGAGTAAAGTAGAAGAGTCTAGGTATAGCTTGCGACAATAACTAAGTCTTATATCTCGACCGCCGATTTTTGTTAACGTCCTAATGCTTTTCAAATCGCTCATGTTTTCTAAAGAAGAGTGAAAGGTTTTTAAATATGCGTAGCATTAATCATCGGTGAATTCGAAATATAAGTGCAATACCTAACGAGTGAAATAGCTAAAATACAATGTTCATTAATGTTATAAGTACAATTTCCGAGTACAGAATAATACATCGACTTTTGAAATCATAGACATATAAATTTATAGACCGAGTCTATTATTATCTATGGTTGACGCCGGCAATGTCTGTCAACGATCTTTGTTTGGGTATACTAGTGCACCTAAACAGCAAATAGTAAAAGTGATTAAAATAAAGCTTTTCATGTCATATTTCTGTTCGATAAGTGCACGGAATGTGATAAAAGTGATGACTTGTGTGGTTCCAGGGTGTAAAAACCGCCAGGGTTATCTGAATGAACAAAATAAAGACATTACGTTTCACCGGTAATTTAGTTTTGACTTGAATTTTAAGATTTCGAACCTTATTAAGGTAAAAGTAACTGAAAATCTTATTCAATATTTGTTGCCGGATACATGTGTGTATTTTTGTGAATTAATCATTCGTATTTGCCTTCGTAATGTAATTATAAATAGTGGGATTCAAATATTTGTATCGCATAGTGTTGTACGTAAGAGACCGATCGTGATATCGATAAATGTATTGATAGCCAACTCAGAAAATGAATCGATGTTTTTAATTTCCAACAGGTTGCCACAGGACACTGAACAAAGGCTATTATGGGTCAAAAATATCAAAAAGGCAGACGACTGGTTCCCTAAAAAGTATTCAAAAATATGCTCCGCACATTTTTAAGCTGTTGTTTCAGGCAAGGGTACGCGCATAAGTGATTACATACATTCTGACGTAGTACCCACCATATTTGGTAATCATCCAATGTCATGTCAACCAGAAAGTAAATTAAGTTTAGTTTAATAATGACACACAGTCATGTGATTAATTACAAAGAAGCCATCGTACGAAAATTGTTAGGTATGCTTTAAGGGATGATAAGTTCCCTAAAACATGTTATAATTAGGGTTTTCTGAAATGCCGTTCACCAGGGCGGCAGCACTGAGGCGTCAGGTCCAGAAACTTGTCTAAATTCTTAGATTTGTACGAGTTAATAAAATTATGTAAAAAAATAAAATGACCTTCTAGTTAGTTTTCTTTGAGGCTAGATAATTGTTTCTTAGCGAGACCTTACCGCTAAGTGGCGCCAACTAGTGGTATACGTTTTAGACAGAACACTTTTTATGACATTTGACATTTTAATTAAAGATAAAATTTCATTAATTTTGTGATTTTATTTTTATCCTAAAATGTAGATTTAGAAATCATGACATATTAAGGATCGCAGAGGATCGTGATTCTGAGTAGGAAATAAGGTTTATTCCTACTGTATTCGCTACCTAATTTGGTAAAAATATTATTATTGCCGATAAAAGCATACCTATGATGAAGACTGGACAACACTAATAGTAATGACATTATATCTAGTCAGGTTGGTAGCATTGTTCAAGAAAATGGAGTCATTGATAGAATTCAAGACCAAGTAGAACTACCTTATTTTGTCTCTTTTCCTTATGGAATACATCTTGAGATGGTAAAGGATGACAATAGTTTGTTCAGGTATGTCTTAATACACGGAATCTTCCCTATATTTTATCTGTGTTTGAAATAATTACACGTACCTGTGCTAACTTCTTTCGTTCTATTGTCAACTTGCTAAATCTGCCGAAAATCAACTTCGTAGTTCTCATAGCATAATTCAGTCACGCACAGTCACAAGTCACAACACTTACATGAAAATAAACGTAAAAAAAATCGCTGAGAACCGAACTGTATTAATATAACAATGAATGAGTTTTGCTTTGATAGATTTTCTACTGATTAACCTCAAACCTGTATCGCAAAAATCAAAACCGACTGTTTGTAAACAAATAAACCTGACAGAATTTAATGCCTCTCACTTCAAGTAAAAATCGCAACGTAGGAGAGTTCTTAAAATTAGTCGTATTACATCTCGAGGCTCGGTTAGTCAGAGAGAGACCGACATTGGCCGTCCCTCTCGCACGTATGGTGCCTAGGCGCAGCCTAGGTTTACTAATGTTTGGCAAATAAATTTTCCCAAAGTATCACATCGCAAACTATTTTTCCCAAATTTTCATTTGGCAAAAATTCAATTGTCAAAACTACTTATCGCAATTTTACAGTTTCCAAGCCTTTTTGTTGGCAAGCGATTGTTTAGCAAAGAATTACTTGGTCGTTTTTATTTTCCCAAAATATTTTTTGGCAAATGCATCGTTTGGCGTAACATACTAATCCCAAAATATTGTATGGCATACGATTTATACCGCATACTTATACAATATTACATCGCAATCAATTTTTCGCATGAAGTCATTTCGCCGAAAGATCATATTCCAATTGAATCTTATGAAATCGTTTTATTTCTCTATACAGTAATTTAGATGAAACTGATGAGGGAACGCAATACCGAGGGAATAACAAAACAGTCGGTTCTGGCACTCGCCGGCCGCTGCCGCGGCACGCTCGCTTCACTCGCTCGGCTCGTGCGCTGTATGGTCGCAGTTTCACCTAACACTCCTCCTCGCTTCGCTCGTCGTCGTACCTAACGGTGGCTCTGGGATAGTTTTTTTATGAAAATTAAAATAAAAATATAGTTTTTTTTATCCGTGGCTATGTGTGCCTTCTTAGTGCCAACCAATAAAAAATATGAATAGTGATCATTATGATGGATTTTATTTTCTCACTTCATTCATTATGATACCAATTATTCATGAAATACGTTTTTTGTTCCAGGCAAGTTCAAGCCAAGAGTTGTGCATAAAAGTACGAAATTCCTGTATAGACCTACGAACTTTAAAATAATATTATCATTTGCCAGGCTTTTGCTATAAGTAGAGCTTGCGAATTATCAAATTTGGCAAATTTTTTTTGGATTTTAAATTATGACAAAATAAAACATTTGCTTTATAAGCATTTGCTTAATAAAATCTTGACAAAGTGAAACTTTGCAAAATAATAATTTGACCAAATGAATAAAATGAGAAATGTAACTTTGCTAAAGATTTGTTTGGGAAATGATACTATTGCGATAAGTTATTTGGGAAGTCATATTTGGGAAACATAATTTTCCAAATGGCAGTACACCCGCAGCCTATTATTTTGATTGTGTGTGTATATTTTCTATCTTCGTGTGCACTGGGCAAAAATATGTATATAGTTCTCGGACATGTTTACACAAACGCACTGTGTGAGTGTGTGTGTTTTTGTAGGCTCCGAACGCCGTTGCCTTACCCCAGATGGGGCTTGGGCAGCCGCGCGCTAGGCTAGCTAGCGCGCGCGCAAATTTAAATCGCCGCGAGCTCCGTTAATATAAATATTTATGTGGATTTCTTTCAGAAAACATGACAAATTATTATAATTAAAACGAAAATGTATAATATACTTTTTCGTCTACATATTATGTAGATGCTGTTCTGCTAAGGTAGGCAGTGCCTATTTGCCTATATGGAGTGCACGCCACGTTACGTGGTTATACTAAGGGTAATGGGTAGTGATATTCGCCTCTCACTCCTTAGTGTAACTCCATCCCTATAAGTTACGTAAAAACTTACAGGTGTACAAGCGCGCTTACATGGGCGGATTTTTATTTTGTTGTAGTATTTTCAAATTTGGATTTTTTTTTTTTCTACTCAGAATCGCGAGCTCTTTCGATCCTCATTAGCAGAAAAAAGTCTCCCGAAAATTCCATACATTTTTTGTCTTCCACTGAGTTACGGTTGAAGAAAGTGTATGAAAAATAATGACTCATTGGAATTTTTTGTTTGGGACATTTTTTTATTTCTTTCAGCATCGAAAAAGCTCGTGATTCTGAGTAGAAAAAATGTAAAAAAGTCCAAAATTTGATAAAATTAAAATTGACAACAAAATAAAAATCCGCTCATATAGTCATCATAAGCTGAATTGAATAAATTAATAAACAAATGACAATCGCATTTTCCGTTTTTATGTACCTACCTAGTTACCTACCCATAGCATAAAGTGATAATGAATGTACCTTCCGGATTCACGATAGGTTATCGTGTCCATCCATGGTGAGTTCCGATACTAGGGAACAATGGAAACAGTGCCAGTTATAAATTAAACACCGATCATTAATAAAGCCGGATGTGTAATCAGGGCCCCACTAATCATAATTCACCCTTCCTTCGCCGATAAATACTTGTTTGTATTATTTATGGGGCCCAAGAGTTATTAGTGTGCTGATTTGCTGGTAATTTGTGATGAAGCGCACTGGTGGCTTGGCTTTGACGATGGTGCCGCCCTTCTCCACATTGAATAACACTTTTTCTAGAACTTGATATTTTTATTTTCACTAATTACTTACTACTCATTTTAAATTATTGTATGTTATTTGAGTAAAAGATTAGTTGGAAAAAAAATGATGCATCCTTAAAGGTAGTTTCTGAATTTCTTTATAGCTATACCCATGTAGGTAAGACGTTACCTGTATCATAGATGAACTAAAGTGCGCGGTTTCTCATGGCGTTTATTGCATTGTTGATCACATACCCAACTTTTTCCAATAAGAATATCTAAAGATAACAATTGGCAGAACACAGGATGCACACGACATAATTTTAACAGTGTAATCCTGAAATAATGTCCTGATCATTATTAAAGACTAAAATTTGCTATGAACTTTTTATACGTTTCGCATAGTTTCAAAGTTACAGCCAATAAAAAAAAAGCATTTTTTATTGTAACTCAAAGCAAAAATAGCTGCCTTTTGGTATGTAACTTTATGGACACGGGACGTAATCTGATGTTCAAAAGGACCGAAGTAAAAAAAAATAAAGTGACAGTCAATAAATAAGAAATACGAGAAAAAACATTTTAAATTACAGAGGTAATACCTAATAAAAGTAAGTTTTCAATACAGATGGCACTTTTTTACGGGCTAGTGCGAGAAGAAGTTCATTTTACGTGAGGTCGAAATCTTCAGAATAAACTTCAACGATAGATAAACGTGCGAAAACGAAATTCGTAATTTCGTAATTCGTGTCGATTTAAAGCACTCCCTTCGGTCATGCTTTAATTTATTTCCACTCATTTCGATCTTTTTTTGCACTTGTATCGTAATGTACTATTTTATGCACTAATATGTATAACAAAATAAATACGAAACTCATGTAGAGCAAAAATTGTCTTAAAAATTACAAAAAGTGAGGGCTGTATAATATTGTGTATGAAGGGTCCACGGAAAAAACATGTCTAATGCTTAAAAAAATCAGGGCAAATTCACACCATATTCTGTTAAAAGTAAGGTGGTTTTTCCTTCTGTAATTTGAATTTGACTAGACATGTTCCTTCCGTGGACCCTTCAAATATTGGAAACAAAATGTCTACGTTGGCGTTGTCGGCTTTTTTTTCTTTGAAAGTTAGTTTTTGCGCCACCTATACATTTGTCGGAAAACAAGTGCAAGGTTTAAGGAGGAGAGCAAACGTTGAGAGTCCTACTCAATAGTTCTAGCTAGTACTGCTAGATGGCAGAATTACCCAGTAACGGTTTCACTATTATTGTTAACCATTCATATAATAGAAATATCTAAAAGTTTTACTTTATTGAGTGAAAATATAGATTAAGTTTTGGTTTGATTGACGGCTTTTTAGATAAAAATCCTCAGTTACTTTGGTTTGAGCGACGTACGCTTGCCGGTTACTTCATTGCGTAATAGTTTGTTAGTTCTTACTTTAGTTGTTAGATGGCAGCTAATCTACGTGCAGGCACGGGCTTTAGATGAATTGCGTGTAACGAAACCGCACTTGATCTTCATACATTTGAGTATTTCTCTAAATAAGGGACATTTAGATACAAAATTAATCTTACAGCTTAAAAGTAAGAAAATGGAAGCCGATTGAATGTAACAAAGTAACGACTTCCGTTGTTGAGATTGTCTCAAAAAACTCGTATTTATGCCAAAATTTAAAAAGTCTGTTTGGCTTTGGTTTGGCACGGCCAAATGTCAGTGTCAAAATAACTTCGCGATGCCAAATATTGTTGTTTTACATTGTTATTAGCTTTATTTCCGCCAAATGCGTTGAGATTAAGCTTTCCGCGATCCGCGATTTTAAAATGAGCCCCGTGCTTCGTTAAATAACGTGTCGCGAGTGCTAGCAATCCGCGTAATCTGTAAAGCTTTAGAATGTCAAATTTGTTTTTAGTGTTTTGTGTTAATTTTGTGGTAAAATCTCAAGCCAAAATAGTTTTTGTGAATCTATTTAAAGTGCTGTGTTGTTTAAGTGATGTGTTCTATAGCTGCAGGCTGGTAAATTTGAGAAAATTACGTTAGAAAGTGAAGTGAGTAAGGTTAGTTTTAGTTCCCGCTATTCCCCTGTTTTGGGGTCCAATCCTCGGTTCCTGTCGGCGGTTCGGTGAGTTTTAGCCCGTAAGTTATCTAATGAAGAGCATCCAAACTCCATGTGCAACCAAATACCACAAAAATAACTTATTTTACCATAACAATCTTGCTTACTTCTAGGTTTTGGTTTATCATAGAGCAGTGGCAAAGAAACTTCAGTGAACATGTTACTCACTGGGGGCAATTACATGTTGGTTTTGATTTCTTGACTTTTTAACCTAATATTCTGTATGAAAATGCCTTTTATGAAATTAATTCATTATAAACTCTTTTTGACTACTGTATGGTGTCATTTGTTTTAAAATGTTGGTTAGTTTTTGTCAAAATGTCAGTAGTATCATATTGTACCTTATGTTTTTGACAAAAGTTGGTTATTTGCTTTCTTGGTAAATCTTCTACAAGTTAATTTAGCTTTAAGTGTATTTTTTAAGTCTTCATTTAAGAGATACTAATACAAGACCTCAGTAATAAAAACTACTTGGATTTGTGACAACTCTTAAATATTGAACATGGACTTTTAACACATTCAGCGCTGGGAACTCCTGAGGGGAGTTCTCTGTAGAAGGTTGATTT
>JALPQI010005383.1:0-61754 GCA_025490895.1 Thaumatotibia leucotreta
AGTTTCAGAGATAATGACATGTTTGTCAAAAAACTATTTTCAATGTAACTTACTGAATAATGTGTCCACGATTAAAAATTTTATGAGTTTTCATCTTGAGATAGCCATTGATTGGTGTTAGAGAAAATGATAAAAATATTTGCAAAAATCTTTAACTTCAAAAAAACGTTTAACTTTGCCCGTATTCGTTTTTCACCTGTATATGGAAGACCCTATAAAGAATCTTCGTCAGTCAGTTAGCTTATCAAGTTTTGTTATTCAGGGACAATGACCTGTGTAGCCAAGTGATTTGTTGTGTATGATACGAGACACACTAAATATATTGCTTGTGGAACTGGTTGACGGCAAAAATAAGTGCCGTTTGAAAGTGCCGACGCGTTTTCCCCGCGTGTTCGCACTCGCTCAGTTTTCCTGTATTGCATCTAGTATATAAAATACTTAGCTTAGGAATTACACATTAGGTAATGTACAGATAAACGTCTAGTTAGTAATTTTAATTACATGATAACAGTAACAAACCACAGATTTGCAATACATTTTTAGTTAGTAGGTAACTGTAAAGTGTAAATTTATGCGTCCGATTATTTCCAGGTTTTAATGAAATCCGCTCAATATTTAAGATGTAAAACGTACTTGCATCAGCTTATTTTTCTTATGTAAACCCGTCTTAATAGAAATTACCTGTGCTATTGACCTGGCCGGCTTGTTCGGCTGCGTCACGACAGGCCGGCGTCTGACGTCTCGTGACGTCACTAGCCATCGTCACATTCGAAACGTTCTAAATTTCTAACGAAGGCTGGCTGACGGTCTGACGTATGTGCGTAATTGTGTGGTAATACTAATAAAGTAGTACGTAAATAATTATCGATTTAATACGGAGTAAATATTTTGATATTTACCTGGTTTTCCTATTAGTACTTATGCGGTTTCCCTACTGTCATATTAATCAGATAAATTAGTATGGGATGTTTTTTTACAATAATTGTATCTACATTCCTCCATAATTACTTATAGTTTCGCGAGTTGACTAAACAGTCAATAAACTTAGCTTACAAAACTACTAGCTAACAAACATAAGCAACATTGTTTAATTTTTTTTATCCTCATAAGTTTCATAACCATTTTTACCGTGATCAATATCGTGCTGCCGAAAACCCATAACAAAGACGGAAACTTAAGCGCAAACGTGTTCATTGATATAGATTGATATGGATATTGGTTAAATCAAACACGTTTTAAAAATCATAACGGAAATCCCTTAACAAAATATGATATGACCCTGAACTTAACGCGTAAATTACCGACTTCTGCAAACCAATAAAGTCATTAATGACTTTAATGATGACGATTGGGTATGTCTAATGTTTTTAATGTCGGTAACGGGTACTTACCTAAAGTTGGAGGATAATTGAGATTTAATGGTCTACGGCTGCCAGTTATTAACATAATCATCATTTCGGTAATTTGATTTGATTTTTAGAACGCCTTTAAAATATGTAATTGATAAGTGGCTCTGACGGGGAAAACTGTCTGACGGAGCAAATGGGAAACTCCGTCAGCTTCTTACGTTCTAATATTACATATTTTTAGCATTAGAAATGAGGTAAATAATTAAAATAATAGGAGAACTATTCCATTTTATCATTGAGTTGAGACGCATACAGTTTAGACTGCGTGTGTGGTCTTGAACGTTGTTAAACACAATGGGCTTCAATGACAGTTAAATGAAAGGATTTTTTATAAAGTTATTGTTTTTTGAAATTTTCCGAATTTGGACTTTTTAAAATTTTTGTACTCAGGATCACGAGCTCTTTCGACCTTGATAGATATAAATGTCTAAAAAAATCCATTGAGTTACTATTTTTCATACATTTTCTCCGACCGAAACTCAGTGGAAGTCAAAAAAAATACAGAATTTTCAGGACACTTTTTTCTTCTAATGAGGATCGAAAGAGCTTGCGATTCTGAGTAGAAAAATGATAAAAAAATCGAAATTTAGAAAATTTTAATTGACTACAACAAAATAAAAATCCGCCCAAAATATCTGTATATGTAGATGCGTACCGTACGTTCATCCAACACTATAAAAAAATCATCACCAATATTGACGAAAAACCTCGAGTAAATTTTTAGGTGGCTATATTATCCTTTTGTCTCTTATGTTATGTTATGATATACCATACAAATAATTATGTCCCATAAAGTTGAAGTTATCCTGTTTACGAATAAACAATATAATTACATAATAACGCTATAAGTACCTAACGCAAAATTAATACTACATTATATCTAAAATATATCGAAAAAATTGGGCTCCATTGAAATGTGCCGATAATGCTTGCAGCATTTTGTCGCTGCTTTGCAATGCTAATTTGTTACGTGTGGAAGCTGTCAGTTTTTCGGTCACCGATGGTGTCGACCAGATTATAATGTTTTTGTAGAATAATGAAATTGATTTATATTCGCATCGACGACTTCTGTAAATGTAGGTGGGCAAATATTCAGGTTGGAAAGGGACGACGTTCCTTCCCGCTACCGATCGAGTCTACCAACCATTACGATGAACTTTCAGTATGGAACCAACATCGAAAGCGTACATGGAAAATTGACTTTTCCATACTATTGAACTCTAACTTATTACTCACTTTGTATGAGTGTTTAATTTTTATTTATATTTCGATGTTGGTCCCATACTGAAAGTTCATCATAATGGATGGTAGACTAGGTCGGTAGCGGGAAAGATCGTCGTTCCGTTCCACCCTGTATATTCTATGCACTTACAATACAATAACTCTTTATTGCACCTCAAAGACAAATACAAATCAGATAATAAAAGTACATGTTTGAAAGAGGTAAACAAAAGGCGGTCTTATGGCTAAAGAGCGATCTCTTCCAGACAACCTTTGGATAGAGGAGCACTTAATACTATTTATTTTATTACTTAATCATTGCTATATGGGTTTTCATTATTGTTCAAAAATTAAAAAGCTTTTTATAATAGGCTTAATTACTGTCAAGTGGCTCATTAGAATAATAGTTTGTTGTACCTAGTAGGACTAAAAAAATCCATTGAAGGCTAAAGTACGTATAGCCAAAAAACTAATAAGCATTTAGACATAAGACGTCTATTGTTGGACATAGAACCCCTTTGTTTCTCCATGTGTAACGATTGGGCGCAACCAGCACCCAGCGTCTTCCGCCGACCTTCATAAGGTCGTCTGTTGATCTTGTGGGTGGACGTCCTACGCTGCGTTTGCCAAGCCGTGGACTTGAGCACTTTTTGACCCCATCGGCCATCTGCAGTGTTATTCACCAAGGAAACCGCCTTGCTAACAGCGCTGTGTCAGTGCTGCGGCAGCGTCGAGCCTAAAAATGGTATCCACTAATGCACTTTAAACGACACTAGCGCTCGGCGACGAATGCGGCGTGAGCTGGAACTACACTGCGTAGAGTTACCGCCTACAGTTTGACGACGAGCTGTTCTATGTTAGTGAATACCGTTTTTCGCAGCGCTGCGCTCTACGTTGCAGGCTGTCTCGTCGTCGAGCTCGTTGACGAACGCAGCGTCGAATGTGTGAATTAAAGAATAGCATAGCAGCGGCCTAATTATCAAAAGCTTGTAACTAGTAATACAGGCGGAAGTCCTTATCAAACTTATGGTGTCAAAAAGAGACTTCCACTTGTATTACAAGTTAAGTTTTGAGAAACGGGCCCCTGCTCTGCGTACAATGTGGCCTGCCCACAGATGTCATATATACCATCGATCAAGCAAACGTATCTACTTAGCATGTCAAATGAACTCAGTGAAATCCACTCGTCTTTAATCTCGTCTTTAATCGCAGCTTGCAGCTTTCGGGCGTCAAATTTTGTAAGTTGAAGTGAACAAAAACATTAATAATGCCTCCTTAAGTAATATTAATTGCAACAACACAAAAAAATATGAATACTCAAGGGCCTGAGACATATTCAAAATCATAGGCAAGTAACAAGTTCAGTGCAAAATCTGACACGCTCGGCCGCCATACAAATGAATGAACTTGTTTCTTCTATGCAAATCTAATTCTGTGGGCCTGCCCATTGCCACTTCAGCAAGCTGGTGCACGACGAAGTAGTTCGTCTGCGCTCTTCTCTTCTTTTCTGATCACATCATGTAGAGAGAAAAAAGCCCAAATGCACCTATTAACTTAAGTGTGATTGTTAAATTATGTTTTAACATCATAACTATGCTAGTTTGAAATGAAAATCGATTAATATAGTTAATTAAAGGCTGGAAGTCCTCGCCTCGACATACTGTTGCACCATTCGTGTGCTAAGCCTACTGGATGTATACAATTCGTCAGAAGAATAAAAAAAAAATGTTACAAATATGGCTGATTTTCCATAGCATTTGACGTCTTTACATTTTTAATTTAAATGATGATGTTTATTAGCATTAATGTAGAAATATCATCATTTAAAGAACGTATTGCGAAAACACAAATCAAATTATTTATGAACTAAATATTTTGATTTGTACTTTTTATTTTTCTCCAGTAGTCACACTACTTGATGCTATATAAATTATAAATATTAGATGTCATACACCAAAGAAAAACGACCAAGATCACTCCGAAAACACCGAGAAGACCGAGTGGCCGAGGGGTACAGGCATCAGCCGCGAAAGCTGAGTAGGTACTTGGGTTCGATCCCCACCTCGGACATTAGGTGATCTTGGTCGTTTTTCTTTGGTATATGACATCTAATATTTATAATCATCATTTAAATTGAAAATGTATGTAAATTCAAGGGTTTTGTTGGTAATAAAACCATGATTGTCCTTAAAGTGCGGATTACGGAATAATGCTAACGTATGCGGAGTGAAATTTGGACAAATTTTGAACAAGTAAAAACAAAATAACAAAATAAAATTTAACTTGTATCTCAATGCTAAATTAATTTGTATACAATTGTTAATTAAATTGAATAGTTTTGTCGGGTTTGGCATCTTTCTTTAGAAATTATGGCCAATTAAGTAGAACAATGTCGCTAAACTGCATGTATTTTTCACAAGACACATTTGCTAAGGCTAAAATCGACGATAATTTTGATTTTATAGAAGAAGGCAAGATTTGAAACACTGTTTTATAAAAATCTCGCATTCTTTTCGTTTCCAATAAATTATATTATAAACCCTAGTGTAATGTAACAATTTGGCTACAGCCACTTTTCAGAAAGAGCTCGAATAAAGGAAATTACGTTAACCTGAATTACAAAATCGAACAGGGAGCTCAGAAATACTTCTAAATATGACAACAAAATTGATGAAAAACATCCTGAAACCATGGGCTTTACGAAACATAAACAAAGAGCAAGCCTATCAACACGGAAAATAAAAATAAACAACTTTGAAAATATGACTTCGCCATTTGATCAAAAAGTGTAAAAAACACTGCTTTTTCAGTAACGGATGTCACGGTGAACGACTTATAGCTAACTTCAATTAAATATTTTTAGCATAATAACTATTATTTTCAGAGTATCAATAGACCAATTAACAAGAATATGAAATATAATGAGCAAAGGATGTTTATTTAAAAAGTTTTCCTACAGAAGACAAAATTAGAGGCAAGAAAAATGCTAACATTTGTTTTTTCGACATCAATGGATAAAGTATCAGAAAACTAAAGTTATACACTTTGGATTCAAGTTGTTCTTATCTTGCATGAATACTTGTTAAAATCGATATTAAAAGACGTACATGTTCAAGAAAATAATAATGATATCATTTATTTAATATAATATTAAACTTTATCCAGATTTCATTCCGCAGACGTTACGTTTTAGGTTTGTTTACTTTTTTGTGTTATACTGACGAATGGTATACTGGTAGGTTTGTTAAGGTACATTCAGACTAAACGAGCATTCGCTATTCTATCCCCCACTCTACGAAATCAACGAATTTCGAAGAATCACGTTTTGTGTAACGAACGAATTTCGTAGAGTAGGGGATAGAATAGCGATTGCTCGTTTGCTCTGCATGCACCTTTAGAGTAGAGGTACGCACACTTGGTAACACTTCAGTTTACCAACCCCAGACAAAGTGACTATAAAGCTCGTTGTTAAAATAATTATGAACTTAAATTGTTACCTGACGTAAATCATTTCAGTCCATTTACCACGGAGGTCACCTGTGACTAGGGTTGCCAGATTTTGTTTTGAGATATACAATATGCGGTTTTACTGGATGAAAAAATATAATGCATAAAGAAAATATACAGTATCTTTCATAGGGCTCCGTCTCGAAAAGGTATAAAGGATATGGTACGACTCTATCCGTCCGTGTGTCACATTGTTAAATATTTCAAGTACCACTGAAGGTGTAAATTTAAGATTTGGCAATTTCTGAATAACGCCAACCTCACCAATTTAATGTACGAGTACATATTATTATGTTATAGGAGATTACTTGCTGATTGTCTATTTATGTTACCTTTTTAAATAAGTTGAAAATAAACTATTTTAGCGAGCTTCATAATGTGTAATACTCGTACAGTACCTCTGGCAACCCTACCGTTGACTGACCTCGATCCAGTCGCAATTCGGCCCGTATGAACCCGTTTAATTATGTAACTCTAACCTTATGCTTATGATAAACCACATAATGATTAGTCAATTGAACTAAACCTTGGAAATCAAAAGGAGGGACTTAAACAACTTAAGTACATTATGGGACTCGGTAGCTTATACAAAATGTAGGTATAGTGCATTTCAAATACGAAGGCCCGATGCCGCTCGAAACTTTTCTCATTTAATTGGTCCACTACAAATTGGCACGTGTCGTTTACCGATGTATGCAAAAAATATCACGCGACAAAAGGGTCTGGCCAGGTATCTTTTGTTATCACTGATCCTATCGTTGACGCCTAACGACTTTGTCAAGTGGGATCGGGCCTTCGTATTAGAAATGGACTTTAACAGAGATAGTAAAAACAATTCCTTCAAATTTCATGTTTTTCGCACTTGTGTCGTAATGTACTATTTTACTTTTTCCTTAAAAGAATACCAGACTGAATGTCATCAATAGTTGACCGTATACGAAAGCTTCATTCAGACCAAAAATCAAGACTCTACGACTTTATCTTAAGGTGGCGCACCACGAGGGTAGTTTGCAAAAAAGATAAAATTTTGCCTCTAAGGTGTAGCCGCAAGTTAATGTTTTATTGTATCTAAATGTCATAAAACTTACATTTCTGGTCAGTTTAGTGTATTATACTGGTTGTACTAGCGCAACATAGAAAATAAAACTCGTCAATAAGTGTTAAGGGCAATTGTAAAAAAGTTGAATTGTTGTTAATTTTGAATTTTGACACTTGCGGTGCCCTTTGTTTGGCGATCCAATAAAACTAAATTGTACTATGTTACTAACGTAATGTTATATAATAAAATATTATTTGTGGCTAATAAATGAACTTCTGGAACTTAATAGTGGTAAATACCCTGCTGTTAAAGACTTGTGTGAAATGATCGCCACCGACATTGAAAACATTTGAAACAATGCATCATTCCCATAATAAGTTACCCACAAATCATAAAGCTTGATTTTATTATTATGTTTATTGTAATAATTACAAATCTGCGAAGAAATTACGCAAACAAACAAAAAAACAGACGTTTTACGAAGACTCTCAATCAAAATTATTTAATATCGTAAACATGAGCCTATTCATATCTTTAGCATGATTAAAGGTTGTTTGTAGTTGCTTAAATACCTAAAAACAATTATTATAAAAAACTATATTCTTTGCGCAACCGAAATCATTACTTTTAGCTATGTTGCACTATGATGAACCATAATTAAGAGAAATGGTGCCGTAGAAGGTGTTAAAAAACAACAAAAGAGTGTAAAGGAAAGCGTCAGGCAATGTTTTAGCTACCAAATGTTAGAACAGAGGTTTTAAATTATTATGATTTCATTAATTGGTCAAAAGAAATACAATAGAACCTCCAGTGAACATGAAATACAGTGACGCAGAGATTTCAGAAATGATACTCAGGAGATAAATGATTTCAGATTGAAAACTATCCTTGTCGCACTCAGGCAGTGGAATGGTGCATCAAGCTCGTAACTGAGGCTTCGGCATCTGTTTGTGTACCAGAAGCGAGAGATGGGTCCAATGGGTCCATTCATTGTAAAATAAAGGCCAGGCAGGACATATCAAATCAATATTTGACACAAAGTCCCAGTATTTCAGAGATAATGAAAAGTCTATTGCTTCGGATTTCGAAGGTTTAGCATCACATCTGATAATTTTTTTTAAAGCTAGAAGTTTTATAATTGTTCTAAAGTTATTAGAATTAAAACATTAGCAAAAAATTTGGTTTAACTAAAATGTTGAAAAAAACTGTAATTTGCGTTTTTCTTCAAACTTCAAATCTGATGCGCCACCTCAAGACGTTGATGTAGAACCATGTATTTTTTTTTCTAGACATCTGAAGATGTCGAACATCGATTGTTAATACGGGAAAAACTAAATTAAAAAAAAAGTTTGTTCGCTCCACCCTACTGAATAGGTCCTTAAAAGGGTCACCAATATTTTTGTGACACCTTCTATCACGAGTTACATAAATGTACATTTTTCAGTACCATCTGTACTGTGCTTTTTATGCACACTAGGGCAAGTAGTTAATTTTTTGTCGGGTCAAAACTTCGGAGGGCCAAATATGTAGATACCGAAAAACGTCCAACGATACTCATTTACAAAAGAAAATTCGCCCTTCGGTCGTGTTTTAATTTATCGCCACTCGTTTCGAACTTAATTTTTTTGGGATCAATACCTAGTTTTATTTGATTGTATCGTGCAGCAGGTTTTGTCATGATCCTTTTCAGTATTACACGGGTAGTTAAGTCCACAGAAGATGATAAAATAACTTAAGGTCTATTCATCTTTACTTGTCTTATCATGTAAACAAACCACAGACCAAGTGAAATAAACAAAACGTCAACGATGATCAAAAGACAATCACTAGTGATTAGAAATGTCGATTTAATGAAATGTCAGCTTAATTTCACTGCTTACGTAAATAGAGGATTATCGATTTTGCATCGTCTGTCAGGAAAATAATTAATTAGTACAATATTATATCAAAAACTATGGTTACTCAAATATTTATTTTTTTTATTGTAAAGAAAGGGTAGAAAATAAATCGATAAAATAAAAAGATATCGGTAACAGAAATCCGCAGGCAAGCCAGCGGCCCTACCGCGAACTTCGAATTTCGTAAATTTCGAGGATTTTTCTCTGTCACTCCAACGAAGGCGCCACTAGAGTCATGAGAAAAATCATATGAAGAGCACCCGTAACCAACAACATGAAGCGAAGTAGCGAAACGACTGACGTGAAGATTTTATTCAATATTCAATAGACAACTAAGCACAGCCTGTCTTTGAATAAAATAAATATTAAATATTTTCTTCGGTTACCGCGAGGATTACTCATGAAATAAAACTATGAAAACGGATAAACTCGCGTATATTAACTAATTTTAACTTCATTCCGACGTTTCGAACACTTCACAGGGTTTGTGGTCTGCGGATGACTGACAATGGAGGAAATTTGATAGATCTACCTCCATCAAAATAAGAAAGATAAGTACAGAATTACCCACCAAAGAAAAATTACTAAACCACAGACAATAAATTTTAAGGGTGGATGTACATACAAAATTTGCAAATTAAGCTACGCGAAAAATGCGTATCTTAATTTGAAAATTAAGATACGCGAGTTTATCCGTTTTCATAGTTTTATTTCATAAATATTGAAATCAACTACAACAATTTTGGTTAATTACTGCAATTTATTTTAATTGCATTTTTCCAAAGTTGTACTTGAAGTATTAATATCGATATATTGTCATGCGAACATTACAGTACATAGACAATCTAGACATCGCAATGTCACATCAATGTCGGGAGTTTTTATAGTTATCCGAGCGTAACAGCGTTTATTGACGAAAATCTTTAGAGAAATGATATTTTTCAGTGATTTTTTGAGTGATTATAATACTTTGCGAGGTTTTTTAAGTATGCAACAACATTTGACGTGATGATTATTGTGTAATTGCAGAGAAAAGTGTGATAATGTTTTCAGAAAATGTTTGTTTACATGATAAGACAAGTAAGGATGAATGCACCTTACCTATGGCATAACGAATTATACGCATTACATTTTCACTTTGTACAGACATACCCCTATTTATATCAATAAGTATCTATCCTTTGTCCATTTCATTCTTATAGATATATTGATAAGATCGAAAGGGACATAGGTACAATACTTTTTTGTGATTTATTTGTAGATGTGTAGGTAAGGTACCTATAGTATATGTACGGTACATATAAGTATATGTATCATAATATTTTAACTTTAAGTGAATTACATGTATAAATTAGCTTAGTAGGTATATAATTGTTAAATACCTATTGTTTGCCTATGTTTTCTTTCTATAGGAAACTGCTTTGCGCAAAGGTTAACTGCGAGAGATCCCTTACAGGGATAAGTTCGCCTTTGTACCTGTATCAGTTGGTGTAAATAGTTATGTGTATTTTTATCTTTGTTTTGTGAACAATAAAGAATTTACATTTACATACATACGATACCTAATCGGCTTGCTAAGTTCTAGTCTCTAGACGTTTATGAATAGCGGGGATTAGTTATTATTTTAACTGTATTCTTGTAGAAATAGAGGTACAGTGGCGTTCAAAATGGCATGGACGATTTATCAATGAATTCATTCATAAACTGTCCATGCAATTTTAAACCCAACTGTACTTACTACTCGTATACTTCATTGTGCTACCCAAACTTGTTTTATGTTAATATTAACATACCAAAAAAAAAAAACATCTAGTGCCTGAATAGGCAAGGCCTAGATACCTCGTGGTATTAGTTTAACATCCTATTAACCCTGTTCGAAATCACTATCGATGTAGCATGGGTGCACTATTGACTACATTGCTTTTTAATTCTGCATTATTAAATAAGACCTCTATACAGACTAGCACGTATCGCCAATTGATATCGATCGATCGATCTGCGACACCAAGGCCTGAAACTCGCCTCTACCCGCAGGGTTAATACTAAACTAGTTGCCGGTTTCGATATACCTAACAGACAAGATTATCGATATCTAAAGGTTGCCACTACCTACTGAAAAAAATTACAAGTTTACTTTTTTCAATTTAAACCGGCCAAGAGCATGTCGGTCCATGCTCAGTGTAGGGTTCCGTAGTTATTTAAAAACTGCGGGGCCGATTATGTTCGAAATAGTTTTATATTGAAGTATCCTATAAGCCCACTATTCATGATTTTTTTCATAATTTTTGGGCTTACGGACCAAAAGTTAGGGGGGGGGACACCATTTTTTTACTTCTGGAGCGATTATCTCCGAAAATTTTGATTTTAGAAAAAAACTTTTCTTCAAAACCCTTATTCTTTTTAAGAGACCTATTCAATGATATCCCACACTATAGGATTACAGCAAATAAAAAAATCATCCCCACTTCACCAGTTGGGGATGATTTTTTTCTAGTTGTTTGCATGATTAAGAGCCTGTTCACACTACGGCGATATCGCGGCGATTCCTATACAAACTCGCATCGCCGCAATATCGCCGCGTGCGAGTTTGTATAGGAATCGCCGCGATATCGCCGAAAAGTATCGCTAGTGTGAATATGTATACCTGTACCAAATTGCAGATTTCTAGTATTAACGGCCATTGAGTTATGCTGCGGACAGACGGACGGACGGACGGACAGACGGCCATAGCGAAACTATGAGGGTTCCGTTTTTGCCATTTTGGCTACGGAACCCTAAAAAACGGTTCAGCAAAGAGTCTCAACCAACATCTTGAGGAACTCGCTAAACCATGGTTTAGATACAGAATGCGGTAATATGAGACAAGGATAGTCTTTCAGTTTCTGTCTTTGCGACCATAACCACCGGTAGCTTGTGTCAGCAACTTGCCAGCGGCAACCTGAAGGGCTACCATGATCTCTAATGCAATTTAGTTTAGGACCTAATCTGAATAGCGGTGTGTTTGCTCGAATAACTGTCAAAAACTAACAAACCGAATCTAAACTGAATCACATTTATGTCATCATGGTAGCCACCCTGGACAACCGGTAAAATTAAAATATAGGCGCCAATGATTTAAATATCGTGGGTTTTTATTGACAGATGACATGTGTACAGTCGAGTTCATAAATATATGAGCAAATCCAAGACTTCAAAAATATATGAGCATAGAAAGATACATATGCATCTGAACAGATTTACCAATAAAAAATATGTGTGCATATTTCCTGTGATATCTATTAATCTGAGCTTGTGTCACATGTAAGTAACTAAAAAGTTATAAATATCTATACTAATATTAGACATGACATGTTATCATTATCATTTGTAAGTGGCCACAGTCATTAAAAATGATAATAACCTCTTTTAAGTCGATCGTAAATCCAAAACAGTAGGCTTAGCACATGATTTATACGACAATATGTCGAGGGGAGATAAACTATCCGTCCCTCTTTTATTAATATAGTTAGTAAAAGACGGTAAATCTGTCTCGCCGCGACATACTGTTGCACCAAACATGTGGTAAGCTCGCTGCAAATAAATGGGTAAAAGTAAAAAGCCGCAAGCAAATACTAATGAGACTTCTGACGTCACACGTAAAGTTGACTTTTCGATGACTGTCAAAATATAAGGAAAAAGTTTTGCGTTTCAGTTGATTACATATTATTGCGACGTCTGTTCATATTAGTATCATAGGTAATATGTACACATATTTTTCATTAGTTAATCTGCTCAGATGTATATCTACTTTTCTATGCCGATTTATTTTTGAAGCCTTGGATTTGCTCATATATTTATGAACTCGACTGTAACTATGTATTAATTAGGGGTAAGTACATGTTTTTAACAAAATAGTTCAACGACAATTTTTTACAATTGTTTTTATTGGACTACACTCGATAGGTTGTACTTACGGTTAGATGTTTAATTAGGTATTTAGGGTTGTCCAATGTACGTGTGAAACGATCAAGCGAGCAATATTTCAAAGAAAGAAAAGCTTTTCGTGACTCAACCTTATTGCCTTTGATTTATATCAGCAGCGCCAGCGCAGCTGTATGAACAGAAACGGATCTCGAAAATAATACTTTACCACCTAAATCTTTGCGTAATTTGTAACTTTGCGTCCCTCCATTAAGTATCATGCTATTACACATTTCATTATTAACTTACTGCCTTCTCGTTTTCAATTTCTATAACGTCCACAGGCACTGCGCTCCAATTACTGTTGTTAACATGAATTTAAAAAATTTGGAAAAATGAGAAGGAAACAGTAGATTTATGGGTAGGTATTTACTTTGCTGTTTCCTATGACTTTGGAAGGATACGGATTCAACATCATTAACATAAGGAACCCAAGGAATCCTGTTGGTAGGTATAGTCAACCCTAGGCCATTCAGGAATCATGTCACAGTTACGCTACAAAATCTAATTGTAAGAAACTCCTGACTAATTTGTTCTTTTGACAAGGTTCTAGAGTGGCCTAGCGTTCCAATTGGTTGAGTGTACATGCCATTTATTATAACTTTTAGTGAATAATAATAAATGTGGTGACATCTTAAGTAGGCTCGGTCTACCAGAAATTGTACAAGATATAGAAATTAATGAATTTCATGATACAATTGTAAATATGGTAAGAATTTTAGAATAAATAAAATATAACCTACATACCTACACATATCAAATAGTAAAATCACATTAATAATAATCCGTTTCAGACACAAAAAACATACAGCAATTTTAATAGACCTCGAAAATCGCTATTTTTTAAACTTCAGACACATGTTATCTGACTGTTAGGTTGTTTAAAAATTAAATCACTAGAGTATAATGTATTTAAAGCTTACCTATTACAATCATTCATGATTTTGCCATTAAAACCGGAAGCCATGCATCATTTGATGATTTCATATGGGATGACCGTATATTTAATATTTATGCACAATATAATATATGCTGTAGAAATATAAATCGATTATGAACGTACTATTTATTTTCATATTTAATTGTTATTTTTTAGGCTGTTAGTACAGTCCTAGAAGACTTCTCACTTCCTTCCTACCGGGCAGGGAACAAAACACCCGCATAGGTGGTAAGAAAAGGTTTTTTTTCCATGTCAAACGAAGTAAGATTCCACGACACTTTAACCACAGTCATAAGAGAGCCACTGGGATTTTCTAAGAAACCATTTACTGAGACCAAGATGACAAACTGATGGAAAACTCGGTAAGTTTTAAACTGTCATAATAATGTATATTATTTGTAATGTAATTAGCCATTTGGAGTACGTAAGTGAGGGCTGGGAATTCCATATTGTGGCAGGTTCACCAGATGCGTAATTTACTGATGAACCAGAGACGCTCTAAATGTGTCGATTCAGAGTCCCACCAATGTCCTGTCCATTAGCTACCAACGTGAGCTTAACTGTATCGAAGCCTCTCACTTGCACCAATATGCGAGAATGAGAACTTTATATTAAGGTTCGAATTCGAATAAACCGCAGTGTGTATGGTAATGCACATTCGTTCTTAAGAGGTTGTGATTTATTTAAAATATCTTTGCACATTTAAAAAACAGCTTGTGCGGTTCTCGTTCTATAAAAGCTATTTCAGGTGAATTTAAGCGATAGCGAATTTAGGGTATATTAGATGGTCGATTCTTTTCTCAATTTTTTTTTCGTATTCTAACTTTTGGTAAGGTAGAAAATTGTTTGATCAACATTGCTTTGGATACATTTGGTTGATAAATTATTTGTCACGTGACTTGTATAGAGTTTTGTCTTTTAGTGATTCGGATGTATGTGAGGTCACAGTTCTAATTAACCTACTCTCTTGACAGCGATTAGAACCTGTGTCAGGTCACAGTTCTAGCCTAACCTAACCTAGTTTTCTGATAACGACTCGGGTGTGTGAGGTCACAGTTCTAACCTAACATAACTTGGTTTTATGGCAGCGACTAGGGTCTACATAAAGTCACACGTTAAATAATATATGTTTTGAGTAAGGTATAAAGGGTGGCCAAAAACCAAGGGTATTCCCGCTGTCAGTGAGATTTTGGGAAGCAGAGTAACTTAACACTTAAGAGATTTTTTTAGAATAAGTTCAAGTTTCAAGGTATGTAATAAAACTAATTTAAAAAAATCACTCTTTATGAAACTTCCAAAAGGGATACCCTCATTTGCCAGAATTTCATTTGCCATAATTTTATTTGCCATCCTATTCAACACACATAATATTGTTTCTCATAACATCTTATGCCATACTTATTGTTTACTATATTAATCATTTGCCAGAAACTTTGTTTCCCATAAAGTCAATTATCATAATATCATTTGTCAGAATCATCGAAATCCGTAATTATCACATGCCACAACATCGTTTGTCATCCAAATTAGCTACCAGAAAAGACAATTTCCATAATGTTTTTTGTCAGAATCATCGGAAACCGTAAATATTACATACCATAACATAACTTGTCATCCAAATGACCCTCCACAAAGTGAAACTGCTATTAAAAAGTAGGCTAGGTTAGTATTCTGGGTGCCTGTGGTGTCGCAAAACGTCGTCATAAATTTATTGGCCGAGAATATTTGTCATAATGTTAAATGGCATCCTACTAGTTTAGCCTACTTAATTTAGTGCATACACAGTGCTAGGTTAATGGTTTAAAAATATGTTCAAGTAATAAACCAGGGCAAAACCAACTTGGATTGGTTAGGTTTCTAGGGTAGGGCGGAGTTAAAAGTGTTGACTAAAAAATACTTAAGTATTTTTAATTCATTGTTTACGCATCCTCATATTTGTAAAACCAAAAAAGAAGGGGACGGGGGGCTTTAAAAAAGAACATATTGTAGTTCCCCCACCCTAACCTGGATAGGTTCGTTAGGTACCTTTCATCCCTTAGAGCAGAAATAGAAGCCCCGCGCAGCGGGGCTTCGTCGACCGGTTCCCAGAAGCCCGTTTTTTCAAACGCTTGTAACTTTTAATAATATAGCTAGTACTTATTTGAAAAAACTGATAATTACTGATGGCGTTTGAATATTCCATTAAATAATATTATTGCACTTAATAATATGGCCAACAATTAATATGGCAACAATTGCTTCTGGCATTTGAATATTCTATTAAACCATATTATTGCACTTAATAATATGGAAAAGAAATAGGATGGCATTGTATGATTATGGAAGGTAATATTCGGGTAAACAAGCAGTATGTCATACAATTTTTATGGTAAACAAATGATTCGCGCAAATGAAATTCGGGCAAGTTAGATTCGGGCATATGAATATTATGTTAAATAACTGTCGGGCAAACAATAGACAACCCTTCCAAAAACATGCTAAGACCCTATTCCGAGTGCCAAAATCTCACAGGAAACAGGAATACACTTTTTGACCTCTTTGTATACATAATATTATACATAAGGTACTAAGGTAGGTAATAGCCATTATGGGCATTGACTTTTTGAATTCTGGACGCAATTTTTACAATAATTAGATACTAGTACTAGAAATTTATAAAGTTCTAAATATTAATATCGTAATTATTGATTTTAATGAGTATATGAGTAATTGAGTCCATTCATTAATATGTTGTCGGCTCGCATATTATTCGGGCGATTTGAATACAAAGATCATTCCAAAAAAATTGTGTACCTATACCGCATTACTTATTGCCTCCAGTACTAATTACCTATACAAAAAAACAGACGAAACTTAGAATTCAGAGTGTCAAATATGCTGCCGGCCTTACGGAACAAGATCGAACAACCTGTTTAATTCGTGATCTTGATTATGTCATTTATTTGAATAATTACATATGTACTCCTGTAACCCGGAAGCATAAAAAACTATTTTTATGTGACATATATACGTCAACATATGATAATTATGAGATACTATTTTACTTCACTCGGTCAAGGATTACTATAGAGTCACGCCCCCATAGAAAATGTTATTAGTGGGATTTCAATTAATATACGTTGTAAAAATAAAGAGCTTCAATTGATAGAATATGACTTGTTTATTTGTTTACGTTAAGTACCTAACGTAAGTTACACTACCCAACTTTAGTCCGAATGTTCCCATCTAAGGTTATTTAATACCTACATTGCTTAGTATTTATCCTAATAATACTGTGCAAGTACCTAAAATTAAGGTAAAATTTATTCATAAATAAATATGAAACCGAAACGGACATTGGAATTGCTGATTGATGTGATATTGACAAACCAAATTTTGTTCACACAGAAACGACCAATTACGATTCCCGATAGAAACAAACTGCTTGCTGAAAAGTAAAAAAAGATTAGGTTGTACCTACTCGTAAATGTAGGTGAAGTGCAAAGATATCGATGCTGGCAAAATGTAAAAAATATGTAAACAATTTTGTAGTAACGACTTTCCATAGGGTTCTATTGTATAAATGAACATTTAGTAAATATATTGATACCCGCAAGAGGAGTTGGGGTGGTGACAAATGTATTCTTACTGACCGACTTACATAGTCGACTAAGGGATTGAAGTGTCACTGGCCATTTTACAAGATTGATGAGGGCAGCAGCGTCATCATAGTGGACACATTACTGCGATCGCCAACCCGCTTACCCAGTGTGGCGATTATGGGCATTTACCTCCTAATGCGTCTATACGCATAATTAATAGGAGAGGCCTACGTCCAGCATTGGACTAACATAGGCTGATGATGATGAAATATATTGGCTCTGCGCACATTTTTCATATTTAATAATTTAGATCGGACTGACTACTTAGAACAAAGGAAAATATTTAAATTATTTTCTTTAATTTCATCTGTAATATTCTCGAAAAATCGAGTTAACCCAAGATAAGATTGAAACTAAATAGTTTGGGACGAAAAACATCCACGTCATAATAATACTTAGAGCCGCAACCTAACACCCCTAATTCATACATACCACGGGTTCAGGTGTTGCTTGTTAAAGGTGATGATAAAAAAAAATCAAATAGGTAAGTACTAAATTATGAATCCTCATTATTCACAGGTGACAACTATTTAACCAATCGCCAACAATATCGTTGTTGATGAAGTGATTCATCGACTTCCGAAATGTGTGTCGACATCAAGGGCAAGCTCTTGATATACCTAGATTTAGGAAAATAAACGTTTTAATTGTATTAATATACTCACCTAAATGCATTTCATAAATCCATAATATACAGGTGACTCGGTACGGCGGTAAAATACAACCGTAGACGAAGTGTCACCAAAGAGCTCATGAGCTTAGTTCCGAGCTCCACTGAACCCAAGGCCGTATTGATACTTCCGTCCTTTAGTCTGTTTAATATTAATACCTAATCAGCAATCGCCTATTTTCCTGTCTCCATTATAATGTATTATTACACCAAAATTGTACTAATGTCACATAGGTGACCTTCTAAAATTACGCTTTTGTCTGAATAAAAACTGATTTGAAGCATAGCAATTGTCTTGTCATAATCCACAGGAAACGCAACCAACTCATCTAAAATTATAATAAGGCTATTAATATTACTTAATAAGGTGTTTATTACTTGAATATTATTACACCGGAAGATTTTCTTTTAAACAACTATTCAGTGTTACATAATCGTAGCAAGGTCACGTAGGCACAACAAACAAGTGCAATGCTCGAATGGGGACCAGTTTAGATGTTTTCCATATTTCATACTACGTTAAGTAGTAGTTTAAGTGGGTTTGGTTGTTATTACGCTAGGATTTTTAGCATATTAAGTAAGTGAAATTACTGTAACATACTGAACGGCAGACGTGGCATCTTAGAACACTAATGTTTTATTTTATCCTTAAAAGGGTTATGATTTAATACCTACAATACGGATATCATTAAAAAAATGCAGAGTGTAGTCTCTTCTGTCTTTTATAGTCATGGTGTTGTTGTGAAATTTGTTGTTAGCTATAGTAACAAAACGATGTATAATCTAAATGTGAAATGTAGGTAGATCTCCATCTCCGCTCTTGCTATAGATTTTATCTTGTGCTTGAGCGAATAGATAAAAACAATAAGGTGACAAAAAGCGTTTTAGGCTACGGGAGCGAAGGACACCGGGAAATGTTTTATGATGAATCACTCTCAATTTCTTAGCCGTTTCTATTATATGTACCACCGACATGATGGAGTTGCGGTCTGTACTAATTATTTCCTTTAATGTATGTCGGTAATTATTGCCTTTGTCATAGATAACAAATTATTGAAAGTCACTTAACACGTAGCTTTTTGCTTTAAATGCTGAGTTCATAAATGATACATTCATCATACAGATTGAACCGTGGTGAAAAAACTATTAAAGTGCTCGGAGGGTTCCGTAGCATCATATTTACTAATTTCTTATGACTTACTTACGGGAAAATGATCTCACTTAATCAAAGTACAATAAACATAAACTTATGTTGGTTTTGATTCCCTTCGGGAATGTAAATGTATTGTAGGTACCTACTCGTATGTATTGTCAGGCATGCTTAAGGCATTGGTCTCACCGCGTGCTAAGATACGCATTCCCGTTTAAATAAAAGAGACAAGGCGATACTCGCCCAACTATTAGCTATCACCGCCGGGCGAGTATCGCCGTATCTCTTTTTTTGCACGGGAGCGCGTATCTTTTGCCGCAGCTAATTGCCAATTTACCAATTTGATTTTACCTTCAATTTATACCTCTAAGGCCTAAGTGAAAGAGAACGAACAATCGTACAACAGAATGGAGTAAATAAATATTACCGTGTAGCTAAAAAAACAGCCTAATAGCAAAAACGGTACCCTATTTGGTGTGGTTTATATTAATCGCGTCGGTAGAACGGTAAGAATATTTTTTACGCTATCGCTCCACGTGTAAAGTCAATTCAATCAACATCAGTTCAATCATGATCTTTCAATTACGATGATTATTTTAACACGGTCCTATGATTACTTTTCTCTAAAACTCATTGATACAATATTTTAACAATCAATCCCTGCAAATTATGACTATTATCACCTTTTAAAATAATGTAACAAATGAAATTATTAAGTACTGATTTTTCAATCCCCAGATAACAGTAACTGTCAAATAAATGTTAGCTCTATCCTTTTTTGACTGATGACCAGCGATAAGGATGGTAATACTTTTAACTGACGGATACTTTTAACTGAGGATTGAAAAATCAGCCCTAAATTACATAATTATTTCGATATATTGTGACATCACATAATATATCATCCGATTAAATTACAAACTAAGAAATGAAATTATTTACATTCTCCTGATGAAAACTAATCTGTGTTTGGATCTTCTTGGAAGGTTAAAGCTAATTTTGATAGCATAGAATTTCGCCCCGCCTTATTGTTAAACTGTAGTCACATTTTGTAGGTACATAGCTACAAATATATCGGAGCGGCTACACTTTAACACTATGACAATAGAGCCTTAGATATGTGTGAACACCCTGCCACTCCTATACATATATCTTGTAGGCTTATGATGATGGTACCGCGTCTAATCGTTTGTCGGCGTTGCCGTCACGTTCTAATATACAAGTGCAAAAGTGACCTGTTAGTGTGAAGTAGCCCGATAAACGATTAGCTCCTGACCACAGTAAGCCACCTGATGGCGACTGTACGTACGCTTCTGTACGGTCGGCAAAATTACCTATATTCAAAAATATTTCATTCCGTGACTAACCAGGTGGAAATGCTGGGAATTACACGAGTATGAATCCTGCCTAATCTAATGAACTACATAGCTGATTATTATTGTTCTGAAACAAATCCGGTAGCCTTGACTCGCGGAGGAAATTATTTGGTCGGATAGTTTCGGAGCCTGTAGATTAGCAAAAACAAAGAAAAAATTGGCGAATTGTGACTAATGCCGATTGCACGCTGACACGCCAATCTGAAATTAGACACGGGACAAAACGGAGGCGGCCTCGGAATCTGTGGAAGTCTGGAAGTTTCCGCAGCGGTTAGTGTATCTGAAAGTGTAAACAATTTTAAAAACAAACGAGATCATCAAACAGATATAGATCACTTGATGTGTTATTGCTATCGCGCCTACGTAACCCTAAAAATTGACATACAGTCCATGGATATCAAATCCACATTTGAGACAGATGTGATACTTCTAACTTCTAACCAAGCCCCATGGAATAACGATAGACGCCAGTATCGTACTCTCTGTCACTCTTTTACATTAGTGCGACAAAGAGAGAGAGATGCGCTTCGTTCGCGAACATTAGTGAATGGCATTTTGCACCCTGCACCCAGCAGGCCCGGCCAAGATCCTATTCTACAATCGTATACGATAAGCGATAAGTCACGTGACCATAATAATGTACAGAGATGGTCACGTGACTTTTTGTTCGAGTCTGTCATTCTCCTACTGATATCTGTCGCTCACAGTGAGCATCTTGCGTCGCATTAGATAAACATAAGTTCACAATCAGTTGTATTGCTCATAAGCTGCTCTGCTCCATGCACTTGGCTCAAATCTACAGAGGGTGCCATTGTATAGTAAAAGGCAAAAATATCTCCTAACTAGTGCACTTTGAATACCTTCTTACTTATTCCTAAAATTGTTGAAAGAGTTTACCTAAGTATCTCTGCATCTGCACTTATTTGTTTTATGTATCAAGGAATAACACTATGAAAGTCCTTTATTGAGCTTTTGTCGATCGATATTTCATTTTAGGTGCCAATTTATGTTTATTGTATAAAAAAAAATTACGGAAAAATGTTTTTTTTTTTCTAAATTAAATCATCATTCGACAACCAATTTTGCCTGACAACCTAACTGACTCACAGGATTACCTATTTACTTTGTTTCCCGGTCTTGTACGAGTTGTACGTCAACCGAATCGAATGTTAACATCAAAGTACAATGTATCATAATGTTAACATTAAAGTATCGGTGTCAATACATTAAAAATTATAAAGTCAACTTCTTTTTGTTTTTTTTTTCATTCATAGTTATTTATGTGACTGTACATAATTAGGCAATAAACACTCGTGTGATCTTATTATGAAACTCGCCTACGACTCGTTTCATAAAACCACACTCATGTCTATTGTCTGCGCCAGCCACATAAATAACTATTAACTTCACTGGCAGAAAATAAACATTATATATTTTTACTAATCGTTTCATCTTTATGATCCGAACGAAAACGCATGATATACCTATTTAACGACAATTTTTTTATGTATTTTTTACTATTAATAGGCTACATATTATTTCACTCGCTTACAGGATATAAGTAGTTTTTGAAACGTTTTACTTGTCGTTATTGTGTATTGCGCGCTATTTCACTGACAATACAAAAAGTTAATAATGATGTTCGAAATCAGGAGTAGCTTCCACTTTAGCCAATTTGCCGAAGCGCGCATAAGAAGCAAAAAATGTAATAAAACATAGATTGGTGGGAAAATCACGAATACACCAATAAGTTAACAATGGACAAAAGTGTACGAGTCTTATTTTATATCTTGTCGTTATTTCATACTTTTAATACGATTATTAGGTCTTATATATTTAGGACAAACTAAATCGTAATGACGTATGTTCCTTCTGTTATCGCGAACCCGCTGGCAAAATTTTACAATAGGTACGAGTATTCAATACACAATTTTAATCATCTAAGGTTTTTTCTTATTTAGATATTTCGAACAAAAGAAATAAAATATGGAAGCTGTTCGCCATACTAAATGGCCTTTCAAAAACGATCCTGAATCGTAGATAACTCCGTTAAGGGCGTTGTGTTACTTTTACCTGAGAAGACTTTTGGTAAGTAATTAAACAATGTTTTCATTACCAAATCAATAAATAAGAAGTTAAATTTTAGATTCAGTTTTTTTCTATAACATTCTTGCTTTCTTTGTTTGGTTTTATTGGTATACAGGCAAAGGGCGTTATGATACTTATGATACTGATCATGTAATTTAATGCGATTTGAATTTTCCAAAGTCGCTACTTGTTCTGAATGTCGCTGAGTGATATAATCTTGTTTGTGTACATAGTAAAGCTGCGTGAAGCAAATACGAGAACACGAAAGTTAATGCAATATATTACATGTATTATTTGCTATTGTATTTGTCTCGTACCCACGCTTTCGGTGTTGAAACTTGTGCACTTCCTCTACCCGCTCACATCACTTGACCTGGATACCTAAATTTAATTACAAAAAAGTCACGTACCACCCAGGACACCTAAATTAACATCCTAACAATAAGCAAATTGAGTAAAAAATTGCTAAACTCTTTAATGCAACACTAAATAAAATGAAGACGGCTTTTAATGTACGAGTATATCTGAAATCTCGGTGTCCTGATGTAATTTTAAGTAGTCCTTTAACAACGGATATTTTTGAAATATCCGAGGTCTTATAGCTCTCACTGGGTTTGAGTTGAATAAGTAAGTGTCAATTGCGCTAGAATTTAGGTAATTTAGACATGTTTTTTTGTCTTAAATATTTTTGATATTTCTTTCATCAGTTCGCTGAGGACGTTATGAGTTTTGATGCCGACTTTGAGTTATTCATATAAAAAAATGTTTATATGTTATCTTTACTAAAATCAAATGCAAATAATATCTTTTGATTTTATTTTCTGTTAGAATGACAATCAAAAGTACAAAATATTTCGGTATTATCAGTAGGAGCTTTTCATAACGTCCGATACGGAAACGGATGTCAAACAGTTTGCAACTATTTGCTAGCTAGCGGACCGACCAGAGCTGCTACGAAAGGTACTTAAAAATATCATAACATGCACTCTAACCACAGAATTAGATTTGGATAGGAGAAACAAGTTCATACATTTGTATGGCGGCCGAGCGTGTCAGATTTTGTACTGAAGTTGTTACTTACCTATGATTTAAAATATGTCTCAGGCCCTTGAGTATTAATATTTTTTTGTGTTATTGCAATTAATATTACTTAAGAAGGCATTATTAATGTTTTTGTTCACTTCAACTTACAAAATTTGACGCCCGAAAGCTGCAAGCTGCGATTAAAGACGGACAACTCAGTGGATTTCACTAAGTTCATTTGATACGCTAAGTAGATGGGCATTTCTTCGAGCGTTTCAACCGCCGTGACTTCGGTGGCATCATTATTACCCGATTTCCGTGGATATTTCATATTTTTTTGGATGTATTGGTAGTTGTCCAGTACATCTACTAATATATTCAAAAGTTTTTGCATCTCTCACGGGATTCGTGAGATAAGGCTGCCACCGAAGTCACGGCGGTTGAAACGCTCGAAGAAATGCCCAGATACGTTTGCTTGATCTATGGTATAACTATACACGGTGGAATTTAATCGGTGAACAGGAACCCATTTTTCTAATTCAGTAATCGATGGCGGTCACGTTTATGTAGTACTTAAGTGGAACCAAGTTTTTTTTTTAGCATAAAATTTTTTATTTTGAACATAATCGGGCAAACCGTTTTTGAATAAATACAGAAACCTACACTGATCATGGCCCTACATGGCCATCATCTTCGGTTTTTTTAGTGAATAGTCTTTTATTGGCCTTATAATTGCGACTTTTCTATATTTTCCGCTTTCGCATAAAATTTTTTTATGTTAAAAAAAAACTTGGTTCCACTTAAGTACTACATAAACGTGACCGCCATCGATTACTGAATTAGAAAAATGGGTTCCTGTTCACCGATTAAATTCCACCGTGTATTATTATCCGTGCGGTGACGGAGTAAGAATACAAAAATCACCGCCCCTCTCTTCCCGTGGGTGTCGTAGGAGTCGACTAAGGGAAATACTGAGTATCCAGCTTCTCAGCCGGTGGTAGGGTATTTTTACTAGTACCCGCCTGGTTGGCTACCACCGTACATTCGGTGTAAACGCCCGTGAAATGACTTACCTTCGTGTTTGCCGTGTTTCGGGGTCAGCCGGTGTATTTACCAGCATCTAGCGGGCCAGCAAGGCGGTGGCAACTAACAGGTTACTGATTGTCTCCTGTTCGTTGCCGCCGCGATTTGGGCTCTACTTTTCACTTACGATCAGGTGGAGTGGAGCCACTTTGTTGTGCCAACGTTATTTTTATTGGGTCGGCAACGCGCATGTGACACCCTGAGGTTGCAGGCGCCCATAGGCTACGATGACTGCTTTCCATCAGGCGGGCCGTATGCTTGTTTGCCACCGACGTGGTATAAAAAAAAAAAAAAAATCTGTAACTCTAACGCCATGACATGACAATAGAGGCGTGCTCAGATATTTGTGAGCACCATGGCCACTCCGATACATCTGATGGCGACTGTACCAAATGTTCTGCAGCATATAATAATAACCAAGGTGACATTGGTGGGAAGCATTGACTTTACAAAATATTCTGAGGCCTAACATCCTTTTATGAAACAGTATTCGGTCAGCCTCAGTAGCCTAGTTGTTGGTAGTGACCCTGCCTACGAAGCTGGAGGTTCCGGGTTCGAATCCTGGTGAGGGCATTATTTGTGTATTTATTTATCACAAATATTTGTTCCTTGGTCATGGCTGTCTATGTATTTAAGTATCTATATGTATCTATCTATTATATATATCGTCGCCTAGTACCCACATCACAAGCTTTAAGTAAGCTTACTGTGGGACTAGGTCGATTTGTGTAAGATGTCCCAAGATATTTATTTATTGGCCGTACCATGAGTTGGAAAGCAAATTGTAGGTACGTTGGGTTTTACTCGATACGTAAAGCACTCATATCGCACTCGCTCGCACTGATATATATGAGCGAACGCGATAACCTTTACGTATTGAGCAGAATCTAACGTATCGGTTACTTGGCAACTCATAGTTGAGCAGTACAATTTGAAATATTTTTTCAAAATATTTGTACTAACTATAGTTAGATTTTTTTAATCAAGTTGTATGGGTATTTCACTGAATTTTCAATAAAATTGCATTGGTTTGTATACACAAACATGTAGATATGTTGTACTATATGTTTGTACGTCGACAAAACAACTGAATAGGTAACTGTATTCTGAGTAAATAAATACTTTCCCCCTTATTCATAAACGTTTGCTAACTTAACAAGCCGCTAATAATTGTTTGTCCCTTTTTCTCTTATGGACACATTCTTAAGACCGTAAGGGACAAACAATTATTAGCGGCTTGTTACGTTAACAAACGTTTATGAATAAGGGGGTTTGACTTTAGAACGCTTACAAAAACACCGAAAATGTATGGCAATAGGATTTTGTTAATCATAACTTGCTATTTTCATACTTACGTAGAATACGTAGTCATCAGACGATAAAATTCTGTTTCTTAGATTAGGTGAAAAATTCAGGGAAATTTCCCTTGCACCATAAATATTATTAAAAAATATTTGAGATCATCATGTTTCCAATGTTTTTTTTTATGAAAAATTCCACTTAACCCGTATTCATTGACCGCGAGTGTATGTAACAGTGTGCCTCACTCCGGCGTAATAAGATTCGTGCCATATTCACAAGCAGAATCTTCAGATGAAGGCGTTCTCATGGCTTATCCGCACGCTGCCAACTTCAATTAACGGTAAAGCTCTTGATTTTAGTCACTAGACCAATTTGCCTATTACACACGCCGGCCTTGCTGGCGGCACGTCTCAATCCACCGGGGTCGCACGGCTCGGTCAAGGCGGCGTTACAGACTTAATCCTTACGTTCTTCCGATTAACTTAACGCGCGTAGCAGGGCGAGCGAAGCGAACCCTACACTATCCCACAGCCGGAGCACTTTTGTGGTGCACTTTACGAAAAAACTATCACGCGTTACGATATTTACCTTTATTGTATAAACTTATTCTAAATTATGAAATAAACACACAAACAAAGAAATCCTATCTAAAATAAAAACTAATAATCTAAGAAGAAAAGATAAAAATACATTTCATAAATAATACTTACCTTAAAAAAACCCTTATAAAAAGAATACCCCGTCGAGGAGGTCTGTCTGCGGCATGGACCCCATGACGCTGGCGGCGTTCCCTCTTTGGATCGCAATGCTGATCCTTTGGGAAAAATAGGCGCCAGCTCTGGGGACCCCAGAAACGTGGATCAAATGGCACGACAGGGTCCTCATAAACTGCTTCACGCGTTTAGATTTAATCTTGTAACATATGCATATGTAGTAATTTGAATTGATATGTAGATGCGTTATTAGTATAATTTTTTTTTTCACCCTTAAAAATTACTAATGTAAACAATGATCGAATTAGTGCTAAATTGATTGAAAAAGATTGATGATGGGCATCATCATAGTGGACACATTACTGCGATCGCCAATCCACTTGCTCAGCGTGACGGTTGTGGGTATTTGCCTCCTAATGCGTCTATACGAATAGTCAATAGGAGAGGCCTACTCCAGCAGTGGACTGAGATAGGCTGATGATGTGTGATGCCTGATGTATGTGCCCTATATTAATATACAGTCAATGGCAAAATAAGGTGTAACTATATAAAAATGCTCAAAAAGATGTTCCCGTAAAAATTATGAGACATGTTTTTCGATACATACTTTTGCACATGAATACTAATTACGTGTTTGAAACGTTGGGTTGTAATTAAATTTAATAATATCTAATTTTTGACAGCCTCCGTAGCCTAGTTGGTAGTGACTCTGCTTACCCCGGCGAATCCCGGTGAATACCTACATTATTTGTATATTTATTATCACAAATATATCTTCTAGTAGCTGTCTATATATTTAAGTATCTATAATTTATCTTTTTATGTATATCTTAGTTCCCACATCGCAAGCTTTTAATTGTTCTTAACGTGGGATATGTCGATTCGTGTAAGATGTCCCATGATATTTATTTATTTAATATATGCAGTATAATACGTTATTATAGTTTTATTTCATGAATAACTATCGCATTAAAAACATCATCTAAATGTCCTATAACCCCGATTAAGAGATTCACCAATATAGTGTAGACTTATTTAAAAGTGCACAAAGAAGTTGTTGTAAATGACACTGTTATTATACTTATCAGTTACAGTTAGCGAGAAACAATAGTGTACGAGGGCTGTTCCGAAAGTTTTTAGTTGCTCCGGTTCTATTCATGCGATTTAAATTAAATTTATATCATTGTGAGGTACATTTCAATACTTATTATGGTTAGTAAATTTATGCATGTGATGGGAATAGTTTTTTTATTATATTTTTTTTACAAAAAGCTGTTTTGTATGAAATTTAACATTGTATGGAGAAATTGGCAATTTTTGACACATTGAAGCATATTTCGTATAAAAATCTTTGAAAGCTGTACTAAAATATACCCGGGATAAATAATTTAGTTCATTTTGCGTTTTTTAAATTATAATTGAACAAAAATGATTATTGATTGAATGATGATTTTTACAATATTCGAAATTCCAATTTTGGAGTTTACGATTTTTTTCGATGCCTACTCATTTATAATTAAAGTAAAGGATATCACGTAATTTGTACTTAAAAATAACGGAAATATTTTCAATTACTAGTACCTATAAAATAAAATAGTTTTATAAGCGAATGATGTTCATAGCATCTCATTAAAAAAGTGTCTTAAAAACCGGTATCATGGTCATTGGAGTAAGGCTCGACACGTCTTAGTAAAACAAAATAATAAAAATATCTAAAATCTTTACTAAAACAAATTTACACCGCCTAAAGCGTCATTGAAATATCCCTCAAAATGGTGTAAGTTTTATTGAAATCGCATGAATAGAACCGGAGCAACTAAAAACTTTCGGAACAGCCCTCGTATTGTGTACTAAGGACGGTATACAAGTATTTACGACCGAGTGTGAATTGAGGTCCAAGCTCAAGGCGCAGGTTTTAATTAATACGCGGTCGCAATTCTCGTATCCAATAATTTTCATTATCACCAGAGCGTACATAAGTCCATACTGCTAACATCGAAAATCTAAAACTTTTAGCAAATAACTCTGGCACATAAGGCGTAATTGGAGCAAAGAACTTAATTTCCAATAATAATAGGTACAATCAAGGACTAACATCTTTTGTTTAATATTATTCAGGAAGTACATATAAATCATATCCGCAAATGTTCTTCGTGATTGTAGTCACGTAGGCCCATATTCTTAACATGTTATATACCTCAGTTATGTGTATGTATATAGATTTCTAGTTACACTGTAAATAATTCTAATATATAACCCTTAAAATTCATACAACCTACCAATATTTTTACCATCACTTAACTAAGTTACATAACTATAACTTATAATTACTTACTGAGAAACTGATCACTTAATTTGGCTTAATAAAATAATCGTAAAACAGGTTTATGATTTATTTAGTTATATTACACTATTAGGTTTATTTTATTACATATCTGTCGTTAAGACTATGATATATTTAGACGTGTTTACATAAGATAATTAAGTATGTCGAAAATCTGGTCAAATTCATGTTTCTTGAATTATATATTGTAGGTACTTGGTATCACATTATTTGTACATATTTTGAAATAAGTTTATATGAAAGCACAGCGTCGTTAGTGCTTAAAGGATGACACCCTAGAACATACTACATGCGACATTATGCTGTATGTATAAATGTATAGCCTCGACCAGCCTGACATAAAAATTGAAATTTAAATTATGAGCTATCAAAATTACGACCAGATTTAAAAGTTATAATTGTACATATTTAATACACATTTTAATAAAAGTTAAGAATGTGTGTGTAATCTCAATCTTTAATCTATAAGGCTTATCATTCGTAATTTCACGATAATCGAATATGTCTATCACAATGGGCAGGACGAGTCGAGGATAGTATTGTATAGTGAAGTATTAGACTGGCTAGACCGGATTCGGAATTGTCTAGCTGGTGTGTCATTCTTAAGGGTACCTATCCACACAAACACCTTTTATACTGAAACGATAGAGGATATATAGAAATTAATTATCTACTATGATTGCAATCTATATAGTTACTTACACTATACAAGGTCTATATTATTACGATTGAATATAATAGTAATAATAATAATCGTTTATTGCAAACCATGGTACATACAATAGGTGTTAATACTAAACAAATATAATCACATGGCACCCTGCTAGGGTATGGCAATTGTTTGACAAATTGACATGTTAATTTATAAATGATCCTGCATATATTCTTCTATGGAATAATAGGTTTTTTTTATTAGGATGGACTTAAGTTTATCAGTGAATATAGGTATTTTTTGTATTGTTTTTTTCTGAGGGCAACTTATTATATCCCGTGACAACCAGAGTCTTTCGCAGTTGATTTTTTCTATGGTAATATGGGCCTTAATATCGTAAGAAGATTAGTATACAAATCTATTTAAGATAAGTTTTACATTATGGTTTTATTCGTATAAAATAATTCAACCTGCAATGTAATGCAACACAGTCGAATTAAATGCTCATTGACAGCCAATCTCATTACTAGACTGCTACTCAAAAAATCGTCGTAAATGTATTGTGGGGATGTAGGATCATAATTAACTGCAACTTTAAGAAGACTAAAGTAATGATTGCACTTATGCATACTTAATGTCTAGTATAGATTAACGTGTCATATACAGTGACATGTTTTGAATCGATAAGTGTACGTCATAGGAATAACCAAAGTCGCCAAAACGTCAATCGCATAAAAAATACAGATATTTGAATCACTTCGCGGAAGTTGGAACACTTTGTATGTATCTGTGCCTAGCGCTGACCACCTTCCTAAGACTCCTCACAACTCTCGGCACATGGATTTTACGAAAAAGATCAGAGGATAAATCATAAATCTTGCCTATTATACTACCTTAGTCTCGCCCATGTCTCTCTTTCGTTATTATTATTATGAAAATTAGAAAACTACAAAAACCACGTTTCGTACTTATACAACAAGTGTTTCGTACATGGTCTAAAAAGGGAAACATAGCTAAATGGATATAATAATTATGTATATCCTTTCTCAATTTATTTTTAAAATAAACTGTATTATTGTTCTATTTTTAGGAGGAACCACGAGGTGCTACAGCAATATTTTTTTCAAACACTACTAGCAATTTAATTTTTGCCCATACGTAACTCTTACTGGTCCAATTGCCTCGAAAATAATATCTGGCCCTGTTAGATTCATCATCATCATATCATCATCATATCAGCCGAAAGACGTCCACTGCTGAACATAGGCCTCCCCCAAAGATTGCCACAATGACCGGTCCTGCGCCACCCGCATCCAGCGGACTCCTGCGACCTTCACCAGGTCATCGGTTAGATTACTTTGCACTAAATAGTTTGAGATTTTGAATATTCTGGGTAGAAATGTAGGACCGAAGGATTTATCAGTAGTTAATTTCCACTGCCAAATTAAGGTTAGTATTATATTTTAATCAAACATGAGTATCAGTGTTATTTGTTCCATCTAGGAAAGCAATCTATGGTGCCTAACCAGTAGCAACTAAAACAAAAAGTAAAACTAGCCAAGTTAATTTTATCATTGACTGATTGTTACAATTCAGTAGGATACGGAACTGAGTCAGTGGATTTACATCACAAGAACGATATCAATGCGTGATTAATGCCGGGATGCATTTGTTATAGTAATTAATACAGCAACTTGTTTGTATCTGTCACGCCCTAATTAAGCACCAGTTGCTAAGGACTTCATATAACATAAACTGTAACGTTTTTTGTTTGTTGATTGATTTATATCGAAGGTGATGTGAGACGAAGCCGGTTACTCCATTTTTTATTCCATTTTATATCGAATGAACTTTATGTCGTGTTACCATGCATACATATAGTATCGAAACAAGTTTATTTTCCACACTGCTACTATGTTTAAGTGAAAATGGAATCAAGACCATATACCTCGTTTTCGAAATTAGAATAAATCTGAAGATGGTTTTAGGTTAACAACGTGATCGAGACTCTATTAAAATAAAGTAGACGTTTTAAGATTTAGGTTCTATTTTACCGTTTCTGTGTCTTTCAATAAGAATCTCTCTCTCGCTCTTCCTGGCTATGTATCCCACATGGTGGTGGGGTCAGCTTTCTTTATTTTTCTCCTCCACTTCGCCCATCCTTGCATTTAGCCATATCTGCCAGCAACACATTTGTCCAGGTAGTCTTAGGCCTCCCTCTTGAACGTTTTCCGGGGACAGACAAATTTAGCAATTGGTTGCCAATATAATCGGGTGGTCTTCTCTTGACATGTCCATACCATCTCATCCTGCTTTCTTGTAGCTTATCGGCTATGTCACGGACTCCCAGTCTACCTCGCACGTATTCATTGCGGATCTTGTCCAGTCTGGTGACTCCGCACAATAAGAATATTAATGAATTTTGATGCATCACGCACTGGTTTGGTAGATGACTGTGTGACAAACTTTAAAGCCAAATATTACGAGTACTAGCTCTTATACAGCTCTAGTTTCAAGAATAGTAGAAGCAATTATTAAATTATTAACTACCTTTCCCATAAAGTTAAAGCCAATCCGTTTACAGCCAATCGCAAAATCTGTGACCGGCTGTAAATGGATTTTGTATTTTTATGCAATAAAGGACCTAATACCTAATACCTAATACCTACCTGTAGGTACCTACCTACATTAAGTAAGTTGAGGTGAATGATTACAGACAAGTCTAAATAAAGTAAAAACTTCCGTTAAAATATTGAAGCAAATTCCTTGTAAACACCTTTTTGGTCGATCATATAGTTGCAATTAGATTTGCTGTGACGAAAAAGGAACACTCATTTCAAATTCCCCTTGTGTTTACATGATGTGTGCGTGAAACTACCTATGTAGTAAGAGATAATAAACATATTAAATTAATTCTTGGTTAAATTTAATATTATTAATTGGTATACAAAAACTATACGTATAGATAAGTAATATTAAAATCTACTATAATCTATAGACAAACTCAAAGGACAGACCCAGTATAACTATTACAATCTAACAATCTATTATTATCATAATTAACAGAAAAACATGACTATGTAAATGAACCGGCATATGGTCTGATCGTAATACCCGATACACACAGACGCTAATTACATAATGCAAAGAAACCTTATAAAAACAAAATCATTGTCAAAAAATGGCTGGTACTCAGATTTTTTATTTTATTTTGTACTGTACACGTTCACAGCGTAAAAGAACATACTAGAACCATTAAATATTTCTTCTAACATTTTGTTCAAAAAAAAAAGATCTACTGCAGAAAAAAGTATTATAAAAAATTACTTTTAAATTGCTATAAGTACTGCAAGTAACACAGATTATGTCTTGCTTATGATATATTCTATTATTCCTATTACAGCAGCTCAGAGTTTAGGGCAGTTTTAGGGCGGTTTAGTTTGTATCGTTATTAACACTGACAACACTGTATCCTATTGTGAGCTGATTGGTACACATATGCAGCTCATTAAAAAACAGTTGACATAAGGTATTCTTCTTATTTATAAAGAAAGGTATGTGACATCTTCCTGGCGATGTGATGTATCACATCTAAGTGGAATGTTTTCAGGTTAATCTCAATATTCCACATTTCCTAAGTATTATGTGCATGACAGCATAATCAAGCCTTATTCTTGAGTAAAAAAACAAGGAAACGTCAATTCTATATCCACTGTATCTACACTTAGGTGCTTAGGGGAGACTGGGGTTGACAAACACAATATTTTGCTTAATAACACCATTATTCATAATCGTCTCCTAACTTAACAAGCCGCTAAGTATTGTTTGTCCCTCCCTACGCTATAAGAGCGCAAGGGACAAACAATACAAGGATACAAATCTGTTTATATTCATTATAAACGCAAAAGCATAATTATTACATATTTGTCTGGTTTTCTTTTTCAACGAAGTTATTCATATAAATAGATATTTCAAGCTCGCATATAAATATTATTTCCAATCTAAAACGAACAACAGCATTGTTACCCCGCGGTCCTCTATCATAATTCATAAATAATTAATAGCTTGAGTGATTACAGAGACAAATAGTTGGACCACTGACTAATTGTAACACACTGGGATAAACAAATAATAGATTATTTTTCCCGACTAAGTGAAAATTTACTAGTTAGTACCCGATTACAAGCTACTTAATAAAATTCTCACAAAAAAGTACCTTTCATTCTTTTTAGGTAACTAAAAAACATCCTTTATTTTTTTTTTCGTGCAAGCGTGCAAATGTTTATGAAATGTACTTAACTAAATTATTAAACTATACATATAGGTAAATACGACCAATGAAAGCAATAATCAGTAAATTGGTATAAAATAAAAATATTCAACACAAATTAAGGCTATGAATTATTGTAAAATTCTGAAGATTGTTATGAACTGTGATTCATTTCACTAACAATAATCAGTTCATCACTATAAATAATGATAACAATTGCCAATTAAAACTGTGTTTTTCAACACTGTCTTTATTTTATACAAGTGGTTAAAAAACTTCTTACTGATAATTGTATGAACTGTTTATAGGTCGATGGTAACAATGGTTGTACAAGGACCTTTCCGGTCACGATAGAATATTTGCAATTTCCGTCGGCTAGAGCCGGTGCGGAAAGTGAAGTCGTCTGGCCGCAAGGCACGCCAATACATTTCACGTGCCATCAACAATCTAAACTAGGCGATTTATCGAATATCAGGAGCCAATTTATGGTCCAATTCCGAGTCCATTAATGCCTCCGGTAAGGACTACCTTTAGCTAGATTTATGACCACGGTGTAGTTTCCTACCGATCAATCATCAACCCACGTGTGTGAACTGTTTTACTACAAGTGCTCGATTACCTTACTAACTTTATAATAAAATCGAGCATAATTTTCTATCATTCTAATTGGCTGATAGTTAATAAAGCAGGCTGTTGAAAACAGAACAGCAGTAGGTATCACTATGGTAAATTACCGCCGATAACTGAAGTCTCTGAAGTCTAGAGGTTCTTTTAAAATCTCACGGACTGTACGAGAGAAATACGGATTGCACTAAGAAAAAAGGTAGTTTTAGACCATTAATTAGTTGCTAGATGTCAAACTTGGGTTTTGTGAGAATAGAGTAAGTACGATTTTATCGGGTTAGAGTAAGTACGAGTGCCCGGGCACTGTTTTTTTCTAAATAATGCCTAATATTGTTATAAAGTCTATGAAAGATTATTAGTTCTTCTACGCATGAAAACGCTGGTCGCACAAAAGCACAGCCTTAAAAAATAACTACGGTGGTTTTAATATTCGTTCTATTTAAATAAGCTGGAATGTTTCGTGTCTTTGATTTTTTATGCAGAAGTCGAGAAAGATTTAAGAAAACCTTAGATTAAAAGACATATCGAGAAATAACGAAATAAAATAATTAATAAATAAATATATTGGGATATTACACAAATCGGTCTAGTCTCACGGTAAGCTCAATTAAGGCTTGTGATGTGCGTACCAGGCGACGATATATATAATAGATAAATACGACAATTAGATACAATACTCGTAAAAGTCGACTAAGGGATTGAAGTGCCAAGTCGCCAATCGGCTTGTCCAGCGTGGCGATTATGGGCATTTACCTCCTAATGCGTCTATACGCATTGTTAATAGGAGAGGCCTACGTCCAGCAGGGGACTGTCATAGGCTGATGATGATAATAGATACTTAAATACATACACAACCTCAACCAAGGAACAAATATTTGTGATAAATAAATCATCATCATCATCATCATCATATCAGCCGAAAGACGTCCACTGCTGAACATAGGCCTCCCCCAAAGATTGCCACAATGACCGGTCCTGCGCCACCCGCATCCAGCGGACTCCTGCGACCTTCACCAGGTCATCGGTCCACCTTGTGGGGGGCCTACCCACGCTACGCCTTCCGGTACGTGGCCGCCACTCAAGAACCTTCCCGCCCCAACGGCCATCGGTTCTACGCGCAATGTGCCCCGCCCACTGCCACTTCAGTTTAGCGATTCGGAGAGCTATTTCGGTTACTTTGGTTCTGCTGCGGATGGTCTCATTTTTAATCCGATCACGCAGAGAGACTCCTAGCATAGCCCTCTCCATTGCCCTTTGGGTGACTTTGAGCCTTCTTATGAGGCCCATTGTAAGCGGCCACGTTTCAGTACCGTATGTCATCACTGGCAACACACACTGATTAAAGACTTTCGTCTTCAAACACTGCGGAATATTGGACGAAAATATGTGTCGTAGCTTCCCGAACGCTGCCCAACCGAGTCGGATTCGACGATTGACCTCTTTCTCGAAGTTGGACCTACCTAACTGAATAGTTTGCCCTAGGCAGTATGCCGTGTGGTGACGGCAGTAAGAATACATTTGTCACCACCCCAACTCTTCCCGTGGGTGTCGTAGGAGTCGACTAAGGGACTAAAGTGTTACTGATCATACACTTGACCCGGGTATGTCTGAAAACTACGACCAAGACCACCGGGGGATGGGCAGCAGCATCCCTAAAGTGCGGTGGAGACACTGCGATCGCCAACCCGCATGCCAAGCGTGGCGATTATGGCAAATACCCCCCAAAATAAAATGATAGCACAAAAAAGGCCGCGGCCCCGAGGTTCCGGCGACCCCCGGTGCCCTGGTTATGGTAGCGGCCAGGGTGCTAGCGGGGTCAGGGGTGCTAAGAATCTCCGGCAAAGATCCGGCTACCACCACCGACGACCTCTGGCCCTGGCAACTTATAACACACGTACACTACGGACCGACGAAAAGTTAGTGGAACTGGAGGAAGGATTGAGCAAGTTGCGTTGGGACATTGTGGGATTGTCAGAAGTCCGAAGAGAGGGCGAGGACACGATAATCCTAAAGTCCGGCAACTTGCTCTATTTCCGGGAGGGCGACCAACAGTCCCAGGGAGGTGTCGGGTTCATCGTCCACAAGTCCCTCGTAAACAACGTGGTGAAGATCGAGAGTGTGTCGGCTAGGGTGGCGTACCTTATACTCAGAGTATCTGAGAGATACTCGCTGAAGGTCATACAGGTGTACGCGCCGACTTCGACACACTCCGACGACGAGGTGGAGGCTATGTATGATGATATCTCAAAAGCCATGCATAGCTCCAGAACCTACTTCACCGTTGTTATGGGGGACTTCAACGCGAAACTGGGCAAGAGAGATGGTGACGAACTGAGGGTGGGGCAATTTGGGGTTGGACGTCGGAACCACCGGGGCCATCTGCTGGCTGGTTTCTTGGAGAAGGAGGGACTCTACATGATGAACTCCTTCTTTAAGAAACGCGAGCACAGAAAATGGACTTGGATGAGTCCCGACGGTGCAACTAAAAACGAGATCGACTTCATCATGTCGACGAAGAGACATATATTCAACGATGTTTCTGTGATCAGTACGGTTAAAACCGGTAGCGATCACCGCCTGGTAAGAGGCACGTTGAATATATGTCCTAAGCTAGAACGCTCGCGACTGATGAAGTCTACGCTCCGTCCTGCACTCCATCTCCAAAACCCCGAGAGCTTTCAGTTGGAACTCCAAAACCGTTTCGATTGCCTAGGCGATGATGTGGACGTATTCAACGACGGGTTTGTGGAAGCTGTCCATAGCGCTGGGTCTAAGTTTTTTAAGACCCAGCGGACAAATAAGACCAGAAAGCTCTCAGACTCCACTCAGAAGCTAATGGAAAAAAGAAGTGAACTGGTTCTACAATCCTCAGTTGATGCGACTTTATACCGGCAGCTCAACAGACAGATCTCTAAGTCCCTCAAACGCGATATGCGCCAATTCCGTACCAAGTGTATAGAAGAAGCCATCGAGCGGAACAAGGGCTCTAAAGTTTTTGCAAGGGATCTGTCTGTTGGGCAAAGCCAGCTCGCCAAATTAAAGACTGAGGATGGTAGAATCGTCACATCCAGATCTGAGCTGCTGAGTGAGATAGAGGGTTTTTATGGACAGCTGTACACGTCAACTAGCAGACCCGAAGTTGATCTAGCGGAAGACCTCAGAGCTAGACTGACCCGACACTATACAGAAGATATCCCGGACATCAGCCTGTGCGAGATTAGAATGGCTCTTGAACAGCTCAAAAATAACAAGGCGCCTGGGGAGGACGGAATTACAGCTGAGCTTCTGAAGGCGGGTGGTAAACCGATCCTTACGGCCCTTCAGAAGTTGTTCAATTCCGTCTTACTGGAAGGGAGAACGCCAAAGGCATGGAACAGAGGTGTGGTGGTACTGTTCTTCAAAAAAGGTGACAACGCTTTATTGAAGAACTACCGACCCATCTCACTTCTGAGCCATGTCTATAAGCTGTTTTTCAAGAGTCATTACGAATCGTCTTGCACGCAGGCTTGATGACTTCCAGCCTCCCGAACAAGCCGGTTTCCGAAGAGGCTTTAGTACCGTAGACCACATCCATACGCTTCGCCAGGTTATACAGAAGACCGAAGAATATAACCTGCCCCTCTGTTTAGCGTTTGTGGACTACGAGAAAGCCTTCGATTCGATCGAAACATGGGCAGTACTACAGTCTCTCCAACGGTGCCAAGTCGACTACCGCTATATCGAGGTGTTGAAGTGTTTATACGAGAGCGCCACAATGTCAGTCCGACTCCAAGACCAGAGCTCGAAACCTATTCTGCTGCAGCGGGGAGTTAGGCAAGGAGATGTCATCTCCCCTAAGCTGTTTACCGCTGCACTGGAGGATGTCTTTAAGACTCTGGACTGGAGAAGGCTGGGTATCAACATAAACGGCGAGTACCTCACTCACCTTCGATTCGCTGACGATATAGTAGTCTTGGCTGAGACCTTGGAGGACTTAAGTACTATGCTCGTTGACCTCAGTAAAGCCTCCGAGCGAGTTGGTCTTAGGATGAACATGGATAAGACGAAAATCATGTCGAATTCCCATGTAGCACCAACTCCCGTAATAATCGGAGACTTTACACTCGAAGTTGTAGACGATAAATAAATACACAAATAAAATAAAATACTTACCAGTTTATGAGTTAAAATGCTGCTCGCAAGTAAATGGAACCATAACTACCAAATGCTAATTTGGAATGCAAAGTAATGCTATGGCATGCCTAATGCTATTCAAAAAACCAAATTAGACAAATTAAGGCAATTTCATAAAACTGAATGAAGGTATCCTTGACCCGTGCCTTAGGCAAAACTACACAAGTTGCTCTGGACTGCATTCAGTACAGGTAATACAACAATGGTATCAATAAATAAAACCGTTTAAAAAGGTCACACCTTTTGATTTTGAGTTACTTTAATGCTGTGTAAGAATAAGAACGTCGTAATCGTAACATATATTTGGGTACTTATTTCTGCACTTGACTGCACATTACGAGTATTGGTTGCTACTGTACCTACCCTACCTACATTGTCATCGAAACCTATTCACACACACGTTTGAGTAAAAATATTATAAATCATCAACATCATTGGACGCGAAAGCCGACGGAATAAAAAAACCGTATAATTTTCAGATAATCTATTTCTATCAGGTACTATATGGACGACATTTCTTCAAACAATCTATTAGGAGAGCGCAATTATGGCAAACGATAGTGTGGTAAGTATATTAAAAATAACACATTAGTTACAGGCGTTTATTTTCATTTTATTAAGCTTCTAAAGTACATGTAAAAGATACGACCCACACACCAAAATAAACACGCTATTTGGTAAAGGACATAGTTTGAAGTTGTCAAGTTAAACAGTTACACAATCGTTCATGAGCTGGATTACATTTCACTACTTAATGAGTCAAAGTAAACTTAATGTATGTATGCCGTCTCGAAATATTGATAAGAGATTGAAGTGTGACATGACAGGCTGTGTCTCTGGCCCTTGAGGTTTGGTAGACATACACTTATTAGTTCAGTAATTTGCCAGCCACTACATAAATAATCACGTAAGAAAATATAGTCATCGGTCACCACTTTGTTTGCTTATTGTTGCTAAGTTCATTCTAGACGGGTAGCCCTGGAGTATTTCTAGGATACCTAGAAGACTCCCTTAGGTATGCTACCTTGTAAAACACGTAGGCAGCACGCTACATTTCAGTATTGCCAAACTTGTTGATTGTGTCTTTTACACAGATAAAGTTGTAACTTTCAATTCACATTACCTTTGAGTTTGATGTATCTAAATTAGTGTCTGACCGAAACATGTCTTTATGCCGATACCGAAACTGAAAACGAAATTCGGTTTGATTCTAGTTTTGGTCAAACCGAACGTGATTAAAACGCTGAAGTACACTAGTTAAGATACAATAATCTCAAAACAAAACAGAATAGATACGTAATTACGGGAATAAGTGATTTAGCGGGCGGCGAAATCCAGCGAGCAACGCCATATTGCCGGTTGTTCCAAGCTTATCCGACACCAGACCAACGCGATACCAAAGTAAAAGACTGGTATTTAACCGAAGCCGAACCTTCGGCCGAAAAATGATCTCTAGGCCGAAACCAGGTGAAACCGAAATCAAACCTTCGGTCAGACACTAATGTAAATGGAATTAATGTAAAGCGTACTTAAATTTGGCCTGAGACCGTAACCGCGACTATCGCCCGGGGCCTTACAACTCTCACGGCCCAAATGTTACACACCAAAAATGCACTTTTAAAGTGGCATTAAGATTGTTATGCGTAAGGTTTTGGTCATTAAATTGTATCAATTGACATAAATAATACCATGTACCAGTTAGAAGCGGCCTGCGCGGTTGGAGCGGTGGTTCAGCGTCTCAGGGGGATCTTCATAAGGTTGGGATCACACATGTGACTGTGAGTGCTTACGAAATTTGTAGGGACTCAGCTATACTCGTACCACGGAATGAGATAGTTGCGTGAGAACTCACAGGTTTGCACCTGGCATCAACATGTCATACAAACACAAGGGGAATTTGAAATTAGTGTTCTTCTTCCGTATTCATAGCAATTTTAATTACAACTGTAAGATTGAACAAATACATTGTTCATAAGATTTGCTATAATATTAGGTCATTACCTATGAAATTGGCGTTTTTATAGAGAATTTTGTGAAAAGACTTTTTTCCAAACAATGAATTTTGTGTATATTTTTTTGATATCAAAATAAACTAAATTTTGCCTGTAATATTAGATACTTCTGAGCCGTATATATCTCTATTTTATATAACAAGGTACTACTTATCATAAATTAATTTACACCTATTCCAAACATCGGAACCGGCAGCATAAATAAATAAATAAATAAATAAATAAATTTATTTATAATATGGCAAGAGTTGTTTTCAAAGCTTATTTTTGAATATTACTTAAGGAAAGAAACCAATATTAGTGTGAAAAATCGTTTGTTACACAGTTCACTGTTGAAACCAAACAAAATATGTATTTAAGTTACGCTTTAGATAAAAAAAATTGGGATCAGTTGATCCCTAATTTTTTTTATCTAAAGCGTCATAGACTATAGCTATAGTCTATGACCAAAAACGCCAATTTCATAGGTAAATGACCCAATATTTTGACGCAAGTCACCAAAAGTTGACACTTTTTAATATAATGGCTTTAGAGGGCCATGATGTTGATGTGTTTGCAGATAATGCTGGTGAATTTTGCAGAACATGATTGTATTAAAATTTTAAATATTTTATTTAATTAATGTAATAATATGTTAACATCCCTATAGTTATTAATATTAATTATTGTACTGATAATTAATTGCTTTTTTTTGTGAAACTTGTTATTTTTTTTTCGTGTTATGTTTAACAATGCTTATAGTTATTTAATATACTTACTGCTAATTCATTGCTATTTTTTTTGTGAAACGTTTTATTTTTATTTTTTCATTTTTGTTTTATTATTCGTTTTATTGACATTATTTTTGTATGTAATAAGTATCGTATAGACGTTTTGGTGTACCTGCACTATAAGTTTATGTTGAAATAAATGATTTGAATTGAATTGAAAAGTAATTCATTTATTCGCTTTGTTTTTGCTATCAGTAGGTACTTCGATCGACGTGTATGACTGTAATCTTTTACCTCATCTCTGGTTAAATTACCTACCTGTATCTATTCTGTATGGAGTATTCTTCTTCTAACGCATTGTTTTCACTCGCTGTTTAATATACAATTCGTGAAATATAAATTGATAACTTTCTACCTACATTGCAGTAAAAATAAACATTCAATTTATATTTCTCGAACTATACCTATTGTTTAGAGGTATTATTAGTGTGACAAAGAGAGTTGCGTTTCGTTTACAACAGATCGATAGCGATTGGCATCTTGGCTAAGCATACAGGCGAGTCAAAAGCTTTTTGCAAGTGAACGCTAGGCCGTTATTGCCAATTATGATGGACAATAAATAAAAGCATACTTCCTAAAGTTCAAGTAAGCGTACGGTTTTGCAACACGGTAGTGCAGCGGTGGCCACGGGCACTGCCAATGTCTAAGGTGAAAGTCAAGGTCGCTTAACGTTGGCGCTGCCACACCATGCGTTATGTAATAAAGCATAACGCACTGTTCATTTTGTTATGGTTTTTTCACGTGTTGCTAAGCGGCCGTAATGTAACAGAAGCTTTTTTGTTCGTTTAATTTATTTAGGTGGACAAAAATAAGTTTTAGATTATGTTTGTTGAAGGAGCTTTTGCGTTAGTGTGCGACAGTGACTCTATATAATCATAATCATCAGCCTGTCATAGTGCTGCTTGACGTTTTATTCATATGGACGCATTAGGGGGTAAATGCCCATAACCGCCACCCAGCAGTTTACTATGATGATGATGATGCTGAACTGAATTTTCATAAACGAAAGGACACTTTGATCCCTTACTTAGGCGACTAAGGTGACTCTTACAATACAAAAAGTCAGAGATGTCTAATGAATGACAGATTTAATGTTTTCTTACCTAGGTACTGCCATCACAACGCGGCGAAAAAATATATTAAATACCATAATATAATGTATTATGTAGTATAGGCTTTTAGAGCATCATTTCATCATTTAGGCAGGTCCATTCATCATTAGTTGCCTTATCTAGTAAACAACTTTCTAATCTAAAAGTGCATGTTTTCTGGTGAACTACTATTTCCTTGGTTAAAAATAAAACAATCCTATGGGAAAAATACGTTGGGAAATGCAGACTCAGCGGCTCTACCGTGAACTACGAAATCCGAAAACGGGGGTTATTCAAATCCCCGATATTTACGAAATTCGATGTTCACGGTAGCAGGCCAGGTAACTTGGCATAGGCAAAGGTTGCAGTTTTAAAGTACATGCAGGGTCAACTGCAGTCGTTTCATGGTAACCATTTACCTATGCATTTTGTTAATACGTACAGATACTTAAGTGCTACAATAAAGTTAATACACGTGGGCACATTACCAACAGCTTTCATGACACAGCAGGGCACGTATAAGAATAATTTGTTTATTGATTCATAGTTCCACTCCATCATTTAGGATGACAATATTACTAACTACTGTTATTGCATTACAACTTTTATGTGCTCCTCTATCATTTGTACTTCAGATCGATATATCTGAGCGGCCACGATCTCCAAATTATCTGAACATACATACATTCAAACGCCATAATAATACAGGCTGTGTGGCGACGGCAGTAAGAATACATTTGTCCCCACCCCAACTCCTCCTGCGCGTGTCGTAAGAGCCGACTAAGGGATTGAAGTGTCACTGACCATTTTTTGATAAAAGATTGATGATGGGCAGCAGCGTCATCATAGTGGACACATTACTGCGATCGCCAATCCACTTGCCTAGCGTGGCGATTATAGGGTGTTTACCTCCAAATGCGTCGATACGCATAGTTAATAGGAGAGGCCTACGTCCAGCAGTGGACTATCATAGGCTGATGATGAATAATACAGGCATGCTCAGATATTGTCAGCACCAGACCCTGCCCACTGCGATATATCTTCTGATGGCAACTGTACTTGCGGAAAACCTATATATACTCTAACTATTAATAAACGTTGATCAATTATTCTTTGTTACCGTATACTTAGTCGCATTCATATATCCTATATTTGCACATACGATTGCAGAATGTGTGTGTGACCCTTTCAAGGGTAGGTTGCGAGTCCGGAAGCAACTCATGTTTGCAACACTTCACCTCTCAGTCTACACGATCTGATATTACGTCTGTTATTGTAACTATCTTTGCTACATATCTGGTATTTAATTTCATAGTACGTATACATATATGTATATCAATATTATTATTAAAATGTCCGGGTTAATCCTTCTACATGTTAATGATTAATTTTATTACATTTATTTGTTTTTATAGGTACCAAAGAAAGGCACTCTTGATGAATTATAATTTGTAAACATTGGTTGCGGAGCAGTTCAGATTTATCCATGGTTGGTAAACCGGAAGTCAAGGCTTTCCGGCTTTGTACCTACTTACCAATACCTAAGAACTAAAACTGAAAATTTGATTCCCTACATTTTTATGCAAAATAGGTACGTTTAAAATTAAAAATTTATATTCCCCGTTATACCATGACACCGGGGATTATATTGCCACTTGAATCATGAAGCTCTCTGAATCTTATGATATTGGGTTATAAAAAATAGAAAACGCATTAAACTGACAGGATGCATTGCATCAAATCAATGAACATTGTTGCTTTTATTATACTTCTAGTTGGCTCATATTTCTCGCTAAGCCTAAGTAAAAATGTAGATGCGGCAATTAAGTTCTTTGTTAATTCTCAGCGACAGAGGATAATTGCTAAACCGTGCCACTAAATAGTCAGGCTATGATAGAACTACAGTTGCATAGACTGAAAAATCTTAACCTTGTTCCAATTGAACTAAACGTAGAACAAGGTAATCTCGGGTAATCCCTATGGTGACGAGATTATCAATATTGTTACTTTAATACGCACTCTTACTCTTAAATAATGACATGTTGTTACTGTAAATAAAGCAAATGCAGCCTTCACTCTAATAGAGCGGTAGTATATTATATTATCCAGCCTTTTACGGAGATACTTATTAAGGACACATATTTATTATTTCGTTGTAATTTGTATATTATAATGTAAACGCTACTGAAAAAAATATTTAGGTATGTCGTGTTTAGAAGGCAGTTTTGGTCCTTAGGGCGGTATCCTGACTTTACACTGAATTTAATTTTGCCGAATAGGTATGACTTGCCAACCAACTTTTCGCAGATGATTTCACTTGGATATACTAACATTGACCAAATTATTTTGCTAACAGTCTTTGACCCAATATTAGGCTAGACCAGATTAGATAAGGTTGGAATATCATAATTTGTGAAAGGTTTACGTCTGCAAAATATTACAGTCGACAACTGATATTTCAGCCAAATGAAAATCTGCTATATATTGCTTGGGAAATAATATTCGGTAAAATTACTTTCAGCGAGAAATTAAGGAAATAGTTTTGGTTAAGTAGGTCACATCTTAAGACGTCTCTTTTGTGATCAAGTGCCTAGGAAACACTTTTACGACCCCATGGTCCCTCCCCGACTGCTCCCGTGAGTTAGTCAGGATCTCCGTCTGCAGTGGATCTTCGTTGGTCGGAGTGGTACCCCAAGGGGACCCATAGTAGTTCCTTGCCTTCGTTGACCGCCCAAACAGACAGCTAAATGGGCTGCTCACATGGTCAACCATATTATATGGCTATTGAAAAAGGGGTATCTGTCATAACTAGGAAATACCTAATACCTATATTGTTATGTTATCTGCGGTAGAGTGGTCCCTGAAAATTCTGTTACCATTTTCAGGGTAAGTATATCATAGTTACTCGTATGACATTCATCACCAACCAAAGTCATGCACTATTTTCCGTTTTATTTATAATAGCCTCACTCCGGGACCAGTTCATGTTTATGTTTATGGTATTGCTATAGATAGCATCATACCTGTGTTACTTTCTTAAACGAATAATAAAATCGTAAACAAATTATATTAATTTATATACAGACAGTAACGTAAAAAAATTATGTAGTAGTGATCAGTTTAAGGTACCATTCAGTGTTGTTTTCTGATTAGGAAAAGAAGGTAAGAATGTTTCTCGCGATTAATTTTTCACTTTATATGGAGTACCTATTAGTCTATTAGGGAGACTAGCTTCATTAAGTTGAAGTTGTTCAAAAATTAAGTTGTTATTCGCGATGGATTCGGATTTTCAGTAAGAAAATAATTCGTTATAGCTTTATTTTATCACGTAGAATTGTTAATACAAAACTGCCCCGTTGAGTTTAACTGCCACATCTCGCGATTGGGTTCTTTACAGCATTCTTCCCACAAGTAAAGAGAGCTTTGTTATTGTATAAAAAATCAAGTCATGCACGTATCGAGCATTCTAGTTCGTGCACATTTAGGCTAAGGCCTCGTGCCCCCGCGGTCAACGGAGGAGCCGTCGGTACTTGGCGTCTCACTCAAGCAACTAACTACCTTCAGTCAGAGTACTTAAAACCATTGAGTGTACTTCGTTTTTCTGGCGCAGTTAAAGTAAGCGCCACGGATTTGATGTGCTTCAATCAAAAAATATGAGCTGTCTGCCGACGGCACAAGGTTTGCGGAGCGGATTCTTGTAAAGTGGTACAACATTGGCTCCGTGTAGACTAGTCCGCTATCGCGAATGATCTTATTGTCACGTGATACAACATAATCGTCGACTTAAGGCTAATTAATATTTTATCTCCTTGTTCTTGAGGTTGATGGATAAACACAAAGCACGATTTCGTTCCTAAAATGGTTTATGTATTTTTAACATAAACACTAGACTTACTTATGGAATTCGATGTAAGACACATGTGGGACACACAAACTTCACTCAAAAAATCTGAAATAACTATCCTAAACCCATGCAAATATAAAAGAAGATCTAAGCAGGTCATGTGTTTTAAAAGTGAAACGTAGTTAGTACGGTGAACCTATCACCTTAAGGTGCGTTCAAAGCAAAAGAGCATTCGTTATTCTAACCCACCACTCTACGAAATTCGATCGTTACACAAAACGTGATTGGTGGATTTCGTAGAACGGACGTTAGAACAGCGAATGCTCTTTTGATTTGAACGCACCTTAACACTGTCCCGTACTTAATTGTGCCTACCGAAAATGATTATGAATGAATACATGAATTATGGCTGACTTTACCATCACCCACACTGTTAGCTGTGCACCAGAGTTACCATGACGTACTTATGCGATTGAGTTTAGGTTCAGGGAAAGGGACAGAGATATACGACTCGTATAGCCGTAGACCTTATAATATGTTATTCGTAATAAGGTCCACCGATGTACAGCAAGAGTATGGATGTTTGTACCTACCTACCTTACCTAAACACCTAATGAATTTGCGTGTGATCTGGTTATGCGAGTCGTATACTTGTAAACCAGTAAATATACAGATTTATATTTACAATTAACGCTGCGCGTTGCATTTATTTATGTCATTTTAATCCCTTTAACGCTATTATTGAAACAGTAGACGCAGTCAAGCGCATAAATATATATACATTTTATTCCTTATGTCAGGAGCATAAGGTCGAAATTATTCATATATTTGTGCCCTTCATTGTACCGTGGGAAAGGATTAGTACTTATTATACCTACTTGTTCGCGATGTTCGGCATCCTTATCCCTTTCAGGGGCGAAATTTTCATAAACGTTGAAATCAACTATGTTCTTAATATACATATTAAATTTTAATAAAGAGCCCATACACATTAAATCAAGTCACTCACATAAATTATCACTCCATTCCTATACAAATGTTCAACTCTTTTGCATCAGTAGTTTTGGCTCGGCACTAATCTACCCATCACTTTAGTTGAAACCAATTTCAACCCTTGGGTGACAATCTAGGTATTAATTAGGCACCCCACAAACCTAAGGCGTCATTCAAGAAAATTATAATTATTTTCTTGCATAACTAATTACGATTACATAACTAGGATGTATAAGATAACCTATGCGATGAAACAATCAGAGTAGATGAATAACGTAATGCAAAAATGCCATGTAATTTATTCCTGTATACTGTTGCAATAGAGGTTAATTGCACTATGGAAACAAATCACTGCAAGATGATCAATTATGCAAAATAATTGCCTCTTTTATAATCGTTTAAAAGAATCGAGGAAACTCTTGAAAATAAATTAAATTAATTACAAAATCATCATTAAAAAACCTGCCAAGTGTGCATCAGCATTAGCTGTGTGGTGACGGCAGTAAGAATACATTTGTCACCACCCCAACTCCTCCTGCGGGTGTCGTAGGAGTCGACTAAGGGATTGAAGTGTCACTTACCATTATTTAATAAACGATTGGTGATGGGCAGCAGCGTTATCATAGTAGACACATTACTGCGATCGCCAATCCGCTTGCCCAGCGTGGCGATTATGGGCATTTACCTCCTAATGCGTCTGTACGCATAGTTAATAGGAGAGGCCTACTTCCAGCAGTGGACTATCATAGGCTGATGACGAAGTGTGCATCGGACCATGCGTGGTGACAAGTACCGCAGGCCGCAGGAACCTATGATGACCATTCGTGTGGTAAAGTTAAAAAAAAAAGTGCTTCCCCGCTGTCAGTGAGGCATTGGGAGGTATAATAAGCAGTGGTCGGATATCCCGGTGCAACACCAGGGGATACCAAGTAGAAAAGTTAATATGGATATGACCTAAATTCCCGGGTTTAGTTTGAAAAAAAAAATATATAGATCTGATAGGTATACTTAAAAAGGCAGCTCAAATTGCGAACATAAACGAAATCTTTGGGCGTTTTCACAAACCGTTGTTCAAAACATTTCTTTTTTAATTCGGACAAGTATGGGCTTGTTCGACTCAGGATCACGAGCTCTTTTAATTCTGATAGGTGAAAAAAACCGTCCCACAATTTTCGTACATTTTTAATTTCTTCCATTACGCTATCGCCATACAAAGTCTATAAAAACGATAGCGTAATGGAAAAAAAATAATTTTGGACACTTTTTTTCTCCTAGTAGGATTGAAAGAGCTCGTGATCCTAAGTCGAACAACCCCAAACTTGTCCGAATTAAAAAAAAGTGTTTTGAACGACGGTTTGTGAAAACGCCCCTTTACAAAAGTATTGAATATGGCTACACAGATTAAATTAGAAGCAGTAATGGCACTAAATACCATGAATGTAGGATTAATATGGATTTGACAACGTAATAATAATAGCAAGAACGAAAGGGATGGTCTTATTAAACTTTTAACTAGTGGAAGTGAAAAGGAACGATAATCGTCCGTCCTTATCACTGTGCCACTATTTTTTGTGTGGCACTTAGCATCTACGTGTCAGACAAATGCGTTGAATACGTCACATTACGTCTGGTGGGAGTGAAATTAAATGTTTTCAATGTGAAAGTGGACACAAACAACTTATCCCAAGGCTTATTTTGAACAATTTCATCTGTGTTTATCTTCTAGATATGGTGCGATGCGAAGTACTAGGCTGTAAAAGTAGAAACGATCGAAAAATTGCTGACATAACCTTTCGCAGGTAAATATAGTGTTTTTCAGTCTAATTCTAAATGAAACTGTTAGCAAACCATTTTAAAATGTAAACTGATAAAAATACTAGTCATTAGAAAGCATTTTGGCCATAATTAACTCGGAAAAGGGAAATAATTCAGTGACTTTGTTATTGTTCGAGGGATGCCAGGGCAAGGAGGGTATAATTACCCAAAATTTTGGGGTAATTTCAGTATGATAGTTGCCCACGTTCGTAAAATTATTATAATGTATAAATGGTGGTTTGGCCCGATGGTGCACTTGCTAATGTTTTCTTTCCATAGAATTCTAATTATTTATGAGTAAATTAAATGTTATTTGTATATACGTTGTCGTTTTATTTTACCTTATCCTATTTAAATTATCCGAATAAGTTTGCCCAAACTAGTTTGGGTAATTGAGGGTTTATGTACTATGTTGTTTGTGGTAAGTAGGTACATGTAATTTTTCATTCTTCTAATGAAATCGATGATGATATATATATATATTTTAATTTAATGTCGATAAGTTACTAAATATATTATTATTGACGAGTTGAAATTGAGAGTCGGGGATGGTAGAAGATAGTGTATACCTAAAAGTAAAAAAAATGTATTATTTTTAAGTAAATAATGCATCTTTACTAGTCAATATGAGCTGTCCGCAAACCGTTTACACCATTCGTCAGTAGAATCCAAAAAAATGTAAACAATCCTAATAACTTGCATTATTCCATAATAAAACACAATCGTAGTTTTATTCCGAACTTGAAAGAGTTCACATACATTTTTAGTAAAAAATATTGATATTTATAGTGGTAACCTAAAATTATATCTGCGAACGTATTTCACGATATGTTTCAAACACGTCAGATGCTATGGAATGTCAGCCATATTTGTTTACATTCTTTTTTTGGATTCTACTGTCGGTTGGTATACGTTAAAATGCAATCTAATTGATATTCGGCAAAGATGTATATTTTGCTTGAAAAACGCCACGTATCTATGACAGTTTAAAATACTATTTCGTAAATTAAATAAAATAAGGTACACTAAGAAACTAAAACTCCACTTAAATAAACATATTTGATATTACATTTTAATATTGTTTCATATAATAGGGTAAATGATGGGGTAATTTTTCTCGCATGGCAACAACGCTCACTATATATCCATCCCTCTTAGTGGCACACTTGGCGCGGCCCCTCGCTAAATACAGATTTGGATGACATTAGAGAATACGCAGACCAAATTTCAAATAATACCGCACCTGATGAAGTGTCTCTTTACAAATTTGCTCCACTGACATCCGTAGAAGTGGAAAGGACTTTTTCGGCGTACAAATGGATTTTAGATGTGAAAAGGAATCGATTGAAAATAGGGAATCTAGAGAAAATAATTATATGCTATTTTAACTTTATAGAACCTTTACTTGGCTTACTAGCCATAATTCTTTCATAAAATACATATATTTACTCTAATGTGTCTGCATAGGTGTGTCAAGTCTTATTGCTTAAAAATGTTTGATTTTATGTTACATACACGAGGATGTTTAATCCGTAACCAGGTATATTTTTTCTAACTTAGTAATTGATGACCTCAGGAAGACCATGTACCATTCAGTGGTTATTGGATACAATTTTTCTTTAACTTTAAATTAATAAAATTTTGAGGTATCTGCGGGAGACCTCACCTAAAATGTTTAATTTAGGCTGGGTATGGATATTGTTTTAATTTCCCGATCATTGATTCTGATCCTGATTATATGATATTTCTGTTTTTTTTTACGTTCGCAATTTCTAGAAGTGGAACCTATTATGCCTTAGTAAAAAGCTTATATTTTTAAAGCTAAACTCTTTTATTTAAGAATATTCATACCAAAAGGCTATTTGGTACTAAGGTCAATATTAAACTAAATTTATAACCTATCTTTTAAAATAATTGTCGAAATCGCATAATAATAAACGCTTGTATGTACATGCACTTATTTTGCGTTACAAAATATTACTAAACTTTACTAGATGTAATTTTGAGGAATCCCGTGGTATATCCATATTAGTCTAATGTTTGAGGTCATTCACCCCTTGTTGCACCGGGATATCCGACCACTGATAATAAGCCCCTTTGGGGATTATTTTAGTAATAAGTTCAGTAAGGAGTAATTTCGCCTAGTTTCAGAGTTAATACCGTGCAATTTAGTAAAATATATCTTGTCTTTGTATAACATTGCAAAATTTTGATGTAAATAAATGAAAAGAACGTAACGGAAAGAACATATCTAGTCAATTCAAATTTTAGAAGGAAAAACCACCTTACTGTTAACAGAACAAGGTGCGATTTTGCCCTGTTTCTTTTAAGCACTGGACACGTTCTTTCCGTGGACCCATCAAATATCCTAATTATCAGATGTCAAAAAATGGCAATAAAATCATATTAAATTCGAGGTGTATAATAACTATTTAAGTATTAAAAAAAATATCGACTCTTCCGGTGACCAAGAGGACTAGCAGCTACTTTAGCCAGCGACTAAGTCTGGCAAGAACATTCCCTATAGAAGTTTCGCTATTTATTAAACTTCTCCTCGGCACATTGCTACCTGTGAAGCATATTTTGTCTACTTAAATTTATTTTTTAGAATGTTTCTAAAGTTACTATGCTTTTAGGGTTTCTTAGTTTATAACTTAATCTAATATGGTGTGTCACTATGGCTTAAAAACTAAAATGTAATTAACACTCCTAAACACTCCTCGGGCGACGCAGGTGAATAGCTCGTCTGTTCCCTTACTAAATTAATAAATTTCATGTTTTCAGGCAAAATCAACTCACAAATTGTCCCACTTTTCTTTGGCGCTAACTTGATTCCTCTTTCAAAAAAGGACGGAGGGGTGAGGCCTATTGCTGTTACCCGTCAACTCTACGTCGTTTGGCATCCAAAATTGCGGTTAGACACATTAAGTCAAAATTACAGTCTATTTTCGAACCAGTTCAGTTAGGTTTTGGCACGAAAGGTGGGTGCAAAGCAGCCGTCCATGCTTTACGCACCTTTCTTTCACACGATGATTGTGAAATCGTAGTCAAAATTGATGTAAAAAACGCCTTTAATTCGGTAAACAGGGACACTTTGCTGACAGAAGTAAAGGAACAAATTCCCGAACTCTATAATTACCTTTATCTCTGCTATGCAGATCCTTCTAAATTACTATACAAGTCCCATCAATTATCATCTGAGGTGGGATGTCAGCAAGGTGACCCCCTTGGGCCAGCAATTTTCAGTTTAGCCATAAATCACATAATACAAAAAATTAAATCTAAATTGAATGTCTGGTATTTAGACGATGGGACCTTAGGAGGTGACGTGGATACCGTACTGTTCGATTTGTCTCTTATCAAAACGAATTTTGAAAATATTGGTTTAGAACTAAATTATAGTAAATGCGAACTCTTTATTCAAAAGACTTCCTATAGTTTGACTGTTTTAAAATCCAAATTCGATTCTCTGACTCCTGGTATAAAAATAGTAGACAAATATTCACTTTGCCTCCTGGGTTCTCCTATTTTTGAAGAATCCTTTCCCGATTATATTTCTAACTCGATTTCTAAATTCCAAAATCACGCAAATCGTCTACTCGAAATTAGCCCTCATTATGCTCTTGCGATTCTTAAGTTTTGTCTTTTTGTCCCTAAATTGATATACGTGCTCCGTTGCTGTCCGTTCTGGAAAAATATTATTTTATTAACACCTTTAGACGACTTAATCAAAATTAACATAGAAAAAATTCTAAATATTCAGCTAACGGAGCGTTCCTGGTCCCAAGCATCCCTCCCTATTCGGTATGGGGGTTTAGGGATACGAAAAATTTCATGTGTGGCTTCTCCTGCATTTTTGGCGTCCGTCCACAGCACGTCTGATCTCACAGGAAAGATCCTAAGGGCTCTGCCTATTAACTGTGAGACTGCGGGTTTGGGGGACGCCAAAAATGCATTCAAAATTGCTTGCCCTTCTAAAAATTTTCCCGACAACCTAAAATCACAAAGGAGCTGGGACAATGTGTATTGTGATCTAACATACAATTCTCTTCTAAACAGCTCTGCAGGTCCGGATCGTGCGAGACTTTTGGCGGTCGGAACCCGGGAAGCTGGTTACTGTGCCCATCCTTCGGCTAGTACCGGTACTTTCCTGGATCCGGCCTCTCTTAGACTCGCAACCGGCCTGAGACTCGGGGCCGTGGTATGTACCCCTCACTTATGCTGTTGTGGCACAGACGTGGACCGACTGGGACACCTCGGACTAAGTTGTCAAAAAAGCGCAGGCCGTATATCCAGACATGCGACGCTTAACGACATAATCCGCAGGTCTCTTGCCATGATCAACGTACCTGCTCTTCTTGAGCCTACTGGTATTATTAGAGATGATGGTAAGAGACCTGATGGTGTGTCTTTGGTTCCTTGGAGCTTGGGACGGATGTTGGTATGGGATGCTACTTGCGTAGACACCCTGGCACCGTCCCATCTTCAACGAACTACGTTTAAGGCAGCCGCTGCGGCTGAAAATGCCGAATTTTTAAAACGTTATAAATATAAGGGCCTCGGCAAAGAGTACGATTTTGTACCGTTTAGCGTAGAAACTTTAGGTTCTTGGGGCCCCAGCGCACGCAAATTGTTTGCTGAGATCGCGAAACGTCTGGTTGATGTAACTAAAGACCGAAGAGCTGGCGACTTCCTCGCACAACGCATCAGTATTGCGATACAGCGAGGAAATGCCGCCAGCATCCTCGGTACAATGCCACAAGGGCCAATCTTAGATATAGGTTAGGTTAAGTAGATTAGTTAGATTTAATCAATGTACATAAATTGTAGTTTTGAAAATAAATATATATATCACACTCCTAAAGTCACAAAATGTTTTTCTTCTTTTGACCTAAGAAGAGTTCCTCGCGGGCACACTGTATAATTGCTTAGTATAAAATTATCCATAGTTAACACAAGCTTTAATTGAGGTTACGGTAGGTCAATTTGTCCAAGATTATCCGATAATATTCATTATAACAAGAAATGGCAACTGATAAGCCCAGAGCCAATTTTACTTGGATTTAATTATCTCATTAATTCCCATTTCATATTATTTTATTTTTAGCCTATAAGTTAACGATCACTTTGTGTGATATTAATATGATGTTCTTTCTTTTTCTATTGTTAATAAATAAAGCAAATCAAAGCAAATATTATACATAGTAGAGGCAGTTACACTCTAGGTATACTGTATACCTAGAGGCAGTATAATTATAAAATAGATTTTATTGACATCTTTTACGTAAATCAGTATAGTTTCTCATGAATGTCGATTCCTGGCAGCTACTGTCTACTACTAGTCTGGAGGTTAGGAACAAAAATAAAACATGTGATTCACGCGCCATACAAAATTGCTTTCCAAAACTGATCCATAAGTAATAGTCGACAAGTGTCAACCGCCCCCTCCCCCTTTTCAATACGTCACGCTTCTGAATTTCAAAACATTAACCTATGAAATATGTATTTTTGATAATTATTACCTCAAACAGCTGGATTGATTAAAGAAAGCCAATTATTTTATGAATGTTTTAAAGAAAAAATTAGATTATATTTTTCTACACAAAATAGTTTAACATATGCCACCATGATAACAAGCTTTTTTTTTTAATTTTTCGCGTTACATTGCTGCCCGATGGATTTTGAAAAAAAAATTAAGTGTGTTAGTGGTTGAGACACTTGAGACTAAATTAAAAAAAGAAAATACCTCGCAATGTTTCATAGTCAAAAAACCATTCATTTTATTCCATCGTCCTCTTTCATTCTTTACAGTTTTGTGATGTGGGATTGGCAAATGTGTTAACATTACTCCAATAGTTTGTAATATTTTAGATTGTAACGTTTCTTCTGTGCTAATATGAACATGTATACCTACATTTTAAGTAATCAATAATAATCATACATTACTTACAGGAAGGCCCGCCACAATCTTATAAAATATAAATTATACCAAAGAAAAATGTCACCAACAATTCTCCGAAGGTTTTCTACGTCATTAGTCACATTAATTAATAAAAAAAAGTTAAACGACAAATAGAGTAAAGAACCATTTGACGTCAGACGAAGACAAGGAAATCCCCATTGTTGCCATTGAACGATGACTGGTCGCTACCTCTATTTTTACTTCTTAGAACTGCAGTAGGTACCTACCTACAGGTAAGTTGCGGTTTATGGCACTGGTCTCACCGCGAGCTACTAAGCTATGAACTATCGGTTATAAACATAAACATGAACAAAAGATACGCGCTCCCGTGAGGCACTGGTCTCACCGCGAGCTACTAAGCTATGAACTGTCAAAAGAGACACGGCTATACTCGCCCAGCTATATAGCCAATAGTCCATAGCTTAGTAGCTCGCGGTGAGACCAGTGCCTGAAAATAAAAGAGACACGGCGATACTCGCTCAGCTATCAGCTATCACCGCCGGGCGAGTATCGCCGTGTCACTTTTTTTATACGAGAGCGCGTATCTTTTGTTTGTGTTTATAGTGTAGGTAATAATAGATACTGACTTAAAAAAAGGAGGAGGTTGTCATTTCGACAATTTTTTGTTTGTTGTATGTATGTATGTTACCCGATATCTCCGAGAATCGTAAACCGATTTAATTTTTTTATTTGTCATCGAACGTGTGTAACCCCGTGATGGTCCCGTTGGCACCAAGTAGAGGTCTAATGATGGGATCTTGGAGAAATCCAGGGATCTCTTCAAATGTTATAAGTAAAAGTACATATTGTATAGCGCTTTTGGTAATTTACATTTACAGGAATTAGCATTCAGAAAGTAGGATTTGAGGAAACCAATGATGGAAACAAATCGGAGATCGTGGAGTAATCGGTTGAAGTCAGTTTTTTATATTTTTAATTTGGTAATTATTTATGTTCGTGTTTATAGCTGATAGCTTAGTAGCTCGTGGTGAGACCAGTGCCTATATTATGTCTACTTAACACCTTCGCTGCGGCAATTAGCTTAAGTAATTAACCATACTTTGTAAGGGGTCGAAAGACCTCCTATCATATCGAACGTGTTAAACTGTCAATTCGAAGTTCATAATTTCTCTTTGTTTTCTTATTCATGTGATGATCACTCGGCACATTAGGTAATTAATTAATTATTGGCATGAGCGATAACTATGCATTGTTCGCAGATGTATTTTTAATACTAATAAATATCAATAATGTTAAGTAAAAATGTATATGAACTTAAGGTTTTAAGTTGATGATAAAACCAAGATTGTGTTCTAAAAGTGCGTGATTATGAAACAATGCAAGTTTTTAGGATTCTTTTTGACGATCGGTATAGTGACAATGTATAATTGTGTATTAAATCAAAACGAATATTTGAATATTTAGTCGACCACCAAACAACCCTACGTCAGTGTAGAATTGGGCTATATCATTTTCCGTATAAAGACTGTCCTTATATGTGTGTCCCACCTGGGACTTAACCTAAGGGCCTGTTCACACTAGCGATTCACTAGGGCGATTTAAAAGCGATTTCTATACAAAAATTGCGCGCGGCGAGATCGCTGAGACTTCGCCGCGTGCAATTTTTATATAGAAATCGCTCAAGTGATTCGCTAGTGTGAACAGGCTCTACCTCTATGCCAAATTACTTAAAACTACAGAGTTTAGGTGTGTATGTATAATAAAGAATATAATATTAGAAGGGATCATCATCATCATCATTATCATCGGTCCGTTGCAGTCCACTGCTGGACATAGGCCTCCCCCAAGGTACGCCACCGAGCTCGGTCTGCTGCTTTATGCATCCAGTTTCTGCCATGCCAGCCCCTTGTGCAAATCATCCCGCCATCTAGCCGGAGGGCGTCCCACGCTACGTTTACCAAGAGAGTCTCCACTCCAGAACACGCTTGCTCCAGCGGTTATCGGTTCTGCGAAATATGTGGCCAGCCCATTGCCACTTCAACCTACTAACTTTTAGAAGGGATGCCACAAGAAAATTTACCTAACATCCTTCCGGCCCTACAGAGAAGACCTTGATCGTTTACGGAATAGGTTCTTAAGCCAATGACCTTTTAATCTATAGTTTGTAACTTCCCTGTTCATTTGCATAAACTTATTTTTTAGCTATTAAATAACTGGTTTACCCACGGAAACCTGTTAAATTAGAGCAGTCTGACCAATGACCTAGATTTTAATTTCGTTAAAATAGTTAAATAGTTTAGTTCTTGTTGAGAATGTCTAAAAAAGTAGTAAAAAAATGCCTAACTAATAACTCCCATAACCATAGCGTACCTACTTATCCCTTTTCTTGGCAATTTATCTCATAACGCTCGTATTTTTAGACTGATTATTTGTATATTTTTAAAGTCAGAACTTTTGCTCAACACAAAGGTCTTTTTTTATTTGCGAGGAAAGGGTTAAATAAAAACAAATTACCTACTTCTGTTTAAAATGTAGTTTTGGAAGATTTTTAATTCCAAATTTTGTGGTTTAACGTATTTATTGTACGGGATCACGACTCATTTAAGATCTCATGCAGTCTTTTCAGTCGTGAGTCGAGTGGTTCTTTAAGTCTTATCAAGTTTTGCAAATAAAACTCAAATGTCGATAAACGTTCGAAATACCTCTTCAGAAACCATGATTTGATTCAAGGCCATGCGATAGAAATTGTTCTAAAAATCAGATAAATTCATAACGTATAGAATGAAAAAGTTTATTTTGTTCGTGGGTCGATTTCAAAAGTATACCTATACTCAATGAAAAAAAATGTTTCCTATGGGTTATCCGTGGGTAACTAAGCTATGTAACACAAAAATGGTTGGAGTGATTTTCAGTAAAAAGCTCTTAGCTACTCGTATGTACATTTTTTTGAAATTAGTGTTATATTATTTAGCACTTAAGTACCAAACTACATATGTATTATCACGACTCTGTATTGATTTATTTAAACCTTAATACTTAACACCTAATTATTAAAAAACTTATATCATAAACATAACTTTGTGAGTCTCTTAGAACGATATGAGTCTCTACAAAATTGTAAAAGAACTCAAGCTTTGACCAGGTACGTGACTATAGTAAAAAACTAGATACTTAGTCTTAGGATGAAAGACTCTATTAGCAGATTGAGTCTTTATCATCATACAATTTACCATACATATGCTACAACATGGTAATCAATCGATTAACTTCAATGTTCTATATGTTGGCAAGGTAACAGGTCTTTATTAATTACCTACTATTTGTCACGTTTTAATTTGAGGAACTATTAATATAAGCTTCAGTTTTTATATATAGGTATAATTATATGTTTTGTTACCTATCTAAATATAACGGATGACTTTAAGGTTGTCGCGTTACACAATCTAAATTGATCTACTTCGTTTTTGTGCCAAGAATAAGATTAATTAAGCAGGCAAGTACACTTTTTACATCCACTCCTATCAGAGCTTGACGTGACTTGAACACTTTGCGATTGACTGCAAAAAATATTGATTTTTGAATATTAGTGTAACGTTACTTACTCCAATACAATTTGTTATTGAAACTAATTAATTTAAATATTACTGGATGTGGTAGGCGACTTCCTCTCTGAAAAAATGATTAGCGCTTTCCCAGAGAATTATGCAATATCGCGCTTTAAAAACAGAAAATATCTGCATTATAAATAGTCAAACGTATTTAAAAACCTAAAAAGAACCGAAGGTGGTTCCAAAGACTGCTCTCACGTGTACAAATCGGTTAAGGTGCATTAACAAACAATAAAGAACTGCGAAAAAAATATCTGTCGACATTTCCCCTTTATATTGCATCTTGCTCGATAAACAAAGACCCAGCAAAGTTTGGGGCAATTATAGGTAACTTCCTTGTTGTGACATTGAAAGTGTAAATTGAAACTGAAATAATCTATTTCAGGCATAAGCCATAAATAATTTATATGTAAGGTAAGGTGGGGTAAGATGAAAAGGTTTTTTTGAGGGGGTAAGACAGAAAGTCGTCGTTAATACTGTGCCAGAAGGACGATTTTTTGTCTTACCCCTTTTAAAAAACCCTTTTCATCTTACCCCACCTTACCTTATGTAGATAAATTACACAGAGCGTGGAATGGCATAAGCAATTAAGCAGTGGTATTATGTGAACAACTTAACAGACAATCCATACTAGTCTTAAACATACTGGCGAAACATAACTTTGCCAAAATACGGAAACGGAAAATTTGCCACCAAGAAAAAATGATTTTCGGAAATTGTGAGCCACATTGCCATAATTCTGTAGTACTCTATTTGATTGTCTAGTATACCTATAACAATCTATACATCTACACTGCGATGTAATAACTTTTAAGTATTTATTTCTATTTAGGTAGAGAGGTGTGCGCCGATCGGAAAATCGTCGGCGGCGGCGTCCGATGGTTTTTTGACCGGCGGCGGCGGCGTGATCGGCGTGAAATCGGCGTGACCTCGACTGAATTCGAAACATAGCTGTCACTCAGAAATGTGGTCTAAACGTACTATATTTAAGTAATTGAAGCATGTATGTTCACCATAAAATATCGAAAATACTTCCAATTATCATCATAATCATTTTACAGCCATAAGATAAGACGTTTACCGCTAAATATAGGCACCCCCTTTGAATCTCAATTTATGCTGGTTAGAAGCGACCTGCCTCCAGCAACTACCGATGATCACCATAAAGTTGTTGGTCCATTTTGTGGGTGGACGACAACGCTCCGTTTTCCAGACCGTGAGCTTCTATCAATATGGCCTGCCCATTGCCCCTTCAGCTTGCTAATCTGGAGGGCTATGTCGGTGACTTTAGTTCGTCTCCGGACCTGATCTCAACATTTCGAATTGGATAAAGTAGAGAAACTCCGAACATTGCTCTTTAGCTCGTTGAGCGACTTTGCGTTTTGAGATATGATCGATAGTAAAGGACCACGTTTCAGAATCTTAACCCAATACTGACTTTCGTCTTATGACAATACGGTATGTCGGTCGAAAATAAATTGCATAGTTTCCCAAACGCTGCCCAACCGAGTGGAATTTGGCCTGTTCATATCTTTCTCGAAGTTGAACTTACTTAATTGGACTTCGTGTCCCACGTAGGCGTACAAGTAAACAACTTGGAGTAAAGAGTTTTCAACAGAGACTGGGATGGGCACAATATTGACATTTGGCATAAGTTTCGTCTTGTCCATCATGTCCACGTTAATTTTTGTGCTCACTCATTAGGAGCCCCATTAGATGTCAATGAGAATCGTGCTGCATTCCTTCATTGCCTTGGCATGACTACGATGTCGTCCGCAAACCGAAGGTCAGTGATGTATTCCCTGTTTATGATCATGCCAGTTCCTTGCCATCCCAGGAACTTGAAGACGTTTTCTATTGCGGCAGTAAACAGTTTCAGAGAAATAACGTCTGTGTTACGCCTCTTCGCAAAGGAATCGTGTTAATGCTCTGAGAAGGGAATTATGTCACATATCATGTAAATTTTCTATGGGTCTTTAACCAATTATGTAATACTATACAAATTTTTGTCTCTTTGGCAAGCGAAATCAGTGCCAAAAAGTATCAAGGAAATTATGCATAAGTCAAGGATATCTTAAGGAACACGGGAAGAATGGCCAGATATATTGACGACAGTCCCATAATTTAGAAAACTGCTTACAAAAAAGAAAAAAAATGTTTGGAAGAGGTTTCGAAGAAGCTGTACTGTGAGTACCAAAGCTAGTTTCTAAAGCTTAAAATTATAGCTGCCTACCTATATCGATCCGATTTTATTATTTTTAATTTACAAAGGGCCATGGAACGCAGCATACTAGGTGTGAGGCTGATCGACCGAATGAGAAATTCAGTGCTGCGTTCCAAAACCGGGGTCACTGATGTCGGAGCCAAGACTGCCAGGCTAAAGTGGGCATGGGCCGGCCACGTCTGCCGTGGGCTAAATTAGCAACGGAGTGGGTGCCACAAAATGCGCGGCGACGACGCGGCAGGCCCAGACGGAGATGGCGGGACGATCTGGATGCATACTTAAACGACTGGCAAGAGATCGCGCTAAACCGGGAGAGTTGGAAGACAAAGGGGGAGGCCTTTGCCCAGCAGTGGGACACTCTAATGGCTTCGTAATAATAATAATAATAATA